>OZ036016.1:905200-1120200 GCA_964035015.1 Corallium rubrum
GAACGTTAATACTGTGTATAATATAATATATAATATGATATAATGTAATATAATATAATATAATATAATATAATATAATATAATATAATATAATATAATATAATATAATATAATATAATATAATATAATATAATATAATATAATATAATATAATATAATATAATATAATATAATATAATATAATATAATATAATATAATATAATATATTAGCATATACCTCGCAGGTGAATAGTGCTTTTCACGCAATCTGATTGGTTCCTCTAGCTCGGGATACCCTGCACTATTCACCTGCGGGCAAAACAAAATGGCGGCCAGTTTTGCTTTGTTTACCGAAGCAAGGAGATTTTGTTGATATACAAGGCTGATGTAGTAGAATAATGAGAAAAGACAACAAAACTAAGTAGAAGAGTGTCCACAGGTATGTTTCTTTACAATTTTCTAGCCGTTAATATATTCAAAAGTTGTAAAAACTATTTTGTCGACAAATATCAAGTACGCCAACATAATCGAGGCTGTGACAGTGCCTTCTATGAAAATACCGAAAAATATAAGAATGTTAAACTTATTATTTCATTTATAAGGTATATGCTAAAACAATTATTCACCTCAGTGTCGGTGAATAGTGTAGATATTCACCTCGCCAAAGCGGCTCGGTGAATATCCAGCACTATTCACCTCCACTTCGGTGAATAATTGTTAAATATAATATAATATAATATAATATAATATAATATAATATAATATAATATAATATAATATAATATAATATAATATAATATAATATAATATAATATAATATAATATAATATAATATAATATAATATAATATAATATAATATAATATAATATAATATAATATAATATAATACAGTATAATACAGTATAATATAATATAATATAATATAATATAATATAATATAATATAATATAATATAATATAATATATTATTTTTTTTCGGTCCGTATCCTACCAAATCCTGCTTTCTGATTGGTTAACGAGCGGTCCGTATGAGCCCGTACGGACTGCTCGAGATAATTTTTTTAATGTGTTTTATAGGCCGTAAAATTGATCGATTTTCATAACTATTTCGCTTGCCACAGAAAAAATATATTCAACAGAGAGCTACGGGGATACAAATGAGTTTTATTATCCAAATGGCTTTGACAACTTCGTGTGAAAACAGCGAATTTTAAAAGAAAGCGAGAATGCCGTGAAAAAGCAAACTTTCAGCCAGCGACATTTATAAAGTTTTAAAGTATTATTGCTCAACGACGTATGAAAACAGTTTAAAACAATAGGCAAAACATACATAAACTTGTGAACACAGTATTTTGAATCACTAAATAAAACTATATAGAAGTATATATTAAAAAAACATACCACGAGAGGACAGAAAAGCCGAAACCTTTTGATACTAAACTGTTATTCTTCTGTTGTCCAACTATACTCAACAAAACCGCTACAAGTCTTTACCCTTTAGTCAAATATTTTCCACATGCCAACCTCGTATCGTGTCATGTCTTTGAAAAAAGTTTCAAATGGCTTCTTACAAGCATTTTCGTCTTCAAACTCGAACGACCCACTTTCAATTTCCATGCAGTCAGCCGAGTATTGAAAGCAATTTTCCAAACGAACAGCCAAAAACGAGCAAGCGACGAAGAAGGACGAAGAACCTTTATCAACTAAACTTTAAAAGCACTAGATCTTCAAGTTTTGACTGTTTTTTTATCACAAAAGACGTTCCAAGCTCCCCTGTCAGACTGCATGTCGGCAGTTGTTTACTGTCGAACGATAAACTTTGGATTTTTGAATATCACGTGAATGTCATCCCGATTACGCAATTAAATTATGTTAATTTACTTAATTATGTAAATTATAAATCGTACGATTAATAAAAAAAATAAATATGTTATTTACCGTTTTGGTCGGTCCGTATAGAGAAATATTTCCCTCGGTCTCAAAAACGACCCTCGGCCTGCGGCCTCGGGCAGTTTTTGAGACCTCGGGAAATATTTCTCTATACGGACCTCCCAGCCGGTAAATAACATATATATATAATATAATATAATATAATATAATATAATATAATATAATATAATATAATATAATATAATATAATATAATATAATATAATATAATATAATATAATATAATATAATATAATATAATATAATATAATATAATATAATATAATATAATATAATATAATATAATATAATATAATATAATATAATATAATATAATATAATATAATATAATATAATATAATATAATATAATATAATATAATATAATATAATATAATATAATATAATATAATATATATATATATATATATATATATATATATATATATATATATATATATCTTAAATATATCTTACATATATATTACATATATATTACAAATATTACCAGGGTTAAGTCACGTTGGCCTGAAAAATAGAGAAAAGTCTTCTCGACGTTTCGAGCGAAGGCCCTTCGTCAGGAGAAATTAGAAGATTTTTCTCTATTTTTCAGGCCAACGTGACTTAACCCTGGTAATATTTGGATTTCAACCGTGGCCGACGCTGTCCTAGAAGCTTTTAACTATATTACATATATATTACATATATACTAGAAATACATAAATGCAATAACCCCTCGCCCGCTTTTACAGCAACGCCCCTTGCGCTCTTTTTTTATTGGAGGCCTGGAAATAGCTACTCCTGTCGGAATGAAAATATAGTTTTAATTCTGGTAGAATATTTGAAATAAAAAACAAAAACTCTATATTTTTTAAGAAAAATGCAACAAAAAACAAAGAAAAATTTAAGGATGATTTTCGTAAAATATATTGAGATGAAAAAAATTGCATGTCGCATCCCAGGTTTCGAACTCGATCTCGTTCGCGTGCAAACCGACGATGTTGCCACCACACTACTGAAGCAGGCGTCGTAATTGTCTCAAAATATTAGGGTTATATTTTATAGTTCTCTCTTCCCATGTTTACAAAGACCATTGCTTGGTATCTAAAAATATTTGCATTTTGAAAACTACTCAAACTGCCTGGCTGGTATTCATTTATTATATTTTAAATTTATTTAAACAAATATAACAAAAACAGTTTTTCATTTCGAAATCTGAATTGCTGAAAATGTTTTCACATACATGTTAACGGGCCTTAATAAATATTTCAACAGCATTTGTACGTTTTAAAAAAATGTTCCTTTTCCATTTTTTATGCTAAATTATAAACAACCGCTAAGTCATATTAAGTAGTTTTGCAAAAAGAAAACTATTTAAAAGAAGATAAGACTGCAGCCACAGGTAAAAAATACAACGGGCATTGGCAAGAAAAAACATGCAATGGATATGATAAGTTTAAAACGGACTTCAAGGACACACAAAATGTCATAATATAAAACAAAATTAACAGTCATAGATGTAAACAGGGAAACTCGAACAGTTTTGCTACTAAGTGTTCGTGATTACTGAGAGCGACTGCTCTATATTTTTACCGTAGCTTAAACTTTTCGGCCTTTATCATCGTTGGCTTTCTATATCTTTTTCCCTCTTTCGAGGTTCGGTTTGGCGGGCTTCCTTTAGTCAAGACGTTGATTTGTTTCTGTTCTTTTGAAATGAATGTACGTATCCCCAAAACTCCTTTCTCAAGTCTTTTTGCCAAGAATATATTACTTCAAATTTTGTTGTCAAGAACTATATTGTTTCCAGTGCCCTACAATCTTCAACGCGCGTGGTCCATCCACACATATATATATATATATATACAAATATTCAGATCGCTCAAACTGATTCGCATTTTAACACGCGTGTAAAGTGGACTCCACGCATGTCGAGATTAGCACCCTCACCGGGCTCCGGGCCTTCGGCCCTACGCCCGGCTCGGGGATTACATATATGTATAGGTAAACATGGTTTTGCTTGTACAATTAAGGATTTACACTACAAGTGATATTTGAAAATTTTGGGAAAGTTGCAATTTGGCATAATTTTCAAATATCACGAGTCATGTAAACCCTTAATTGTATGAGCAAAATCATATGATTACTCATTTATTATATGCATGACAAAATTACAACCCGTACCCTTCGCACTCTCTAGCACCTTTAAAAACATCTTGTTTCATTACTTGACAAGAAACATTTTCACTCTGGGTGTTTTCTGTACCCATTTCAAAATATTTACATGGAATTTTTAGTTCGTAGTGTACCACCAATCTCACGGCCCACGTGAGAAGGGTCTGGGAACGAGGTTGAGTGTACCACAAGTCGTTGGAAATGAGCTATCATTTCCTTCAAATTATGAAGCTTAACCAACTACTAAAACCACCATCTGATTAGACAACCTTTTTAAACGAAACCTCACCCCCATACCACCCACCGGAAACCCTAAACCTAATCACGCCACTCGGAAATCCTAAACCTAACCACAACCCTCCGGAAAAATGTCCCACCTCTCATACCCCGACCACAACACCCCTATAGAATTTTTACCTTTATGTGTTCAAGTTTAACATCCCGCTTGTGGGATGGTTTTATTAGATGGTTAAGCTTCATAATTTGAAACCGATGATACCTCTGGAAATGTGAAAACTTTCCATTGCAGAATTGGCTGCCATTTTGAATTTTATTCCCAGGGCCTTCTCTATTTTTATTAATTGTTCTGCAGTACAATTAATAAAATAATTGTATTTGTACTCCTCTGAACCAATCAGAATGTAGTAATTTTGTCATGCATATAAGAAGTATTGTAATTGTTATAATTGTTATATTATTATGTGGCGTAATGATGGTGTATTTGATGGCATTCAATCTTTTTATGTTTCCCATAGAGTTATAGAAACACAGCTTTTAATTGTTATAATCCAAATAGTGAAATAAAAGTAGCGTGCTGCATAGGCAGTGTTGAAACAACAATCGAAATATAGTAAGATTTGATATACTGCCAAAACAGAGAACGTAGGAGTCTAACGTTTCGAGCGAAGGCCCTTCGTCAGGCTCACGTTTCTCTCTGACGAAAAGCCTTCGCTTGAAACATTAGAGACCTACGTTCCCTGTTTCGGCAGTATATCAAACCTTACTATATTTTGATTATATTAATTGTTATATTCTGTCACTCCATATGAAATCCGGAAATATCCGACGTTCTCCCACACCTCATAATCAGTTTGGTTACCATCACGTATTGCCATTGGCTAATGACTAAAACCTGTCCAGACATGTACAATGTCTCTCTGCCCGTTTTCTCTTATCATTCGCTTCTAATTCTTAATATTTTAACTGTATTTTCTTTTACTAGCATGGGAAAACCATAATATAGCATTATTATTTTGTCTTATTCATTTTCCAAGCGTTTGCAAGCTTAACTAAAAATTCGAGGGAAAGTCCCTACTTAGCTCGGGAAACTCCCGACTACATCATATACATGATGATTATATTTCATAATGTACTTGTAATAACATGCAGCTATTGGTCAGTTTTTGTTACGTATGCTCGACACACGATACCATAGCTTATCAGTTTCTTCTGCTCGTCAACGACGCAGGTTCTGTATTTGAGTATTTGGATGATAATTATTGAGATATACATACTGAAGTTTCTTCGCAGACTCTGGTGAGCTGAACTTAACACGATTCATCGGAACAGCATTAGATTTTGACATTTTGCTCACTCCGGACGGAACAGCTTCGGTTAGATCTGTGTTTCTTCCCCAAATGTAAGTAGATAATTACTCGGGCGACCTGTGGTCGGACGAGTCTAGGTTTCGGCTCTGTTATTTTTTTTTTTTTTTTTTTTGTGTCGGTAGACGGGAGTTATGACGTCACTGCTCAAATGCTGCTGACTTCTCATGGCGGATTTTTAAGCAGGAGTGACGAGTTTTTTCTTCTCCTGACGCCTTTGGTTGTGTTGTTCGAAGTGAATTTGTGTTTTAATGATAAACACGCTCACAATGCTTACAATAGACTATAGTAGACATGGGTTGGTTCGCGATCTCCATAATCGTACGCTGAAAATGCGTTAGTACTCGTTCAAACTTTGCTTACGCTTCGAATCTGCGATCACTTCGACTGAAATTGGTCGATGAAGTCATGCCTATTCTGTGGTTGTGTCAAGCGCATCGCTGATCAACCATATAAGCAACTTACTTGGAAAACCTACCAACACTTTGGCCAAAGGCAAATACATGCATCAGCGAACGCTTTTAAATCGATCGTTCGATACTTCGATTTGTCATTTAATACTCGCAAATTGAAAATTAAAAGGACGTCTAACCGTACAATCAACAGCTTTCAAGGTCTCAGTGCGGTTCTACATTGCATAACTAGTCGGGTGATAAATATTATTGCCCAGCAGATAACTTTTAAAAACACCATATCGAATAGGAATACATTGAGAAGATTGAAATACTTTAATAAAAAACTAACGTTTCGTCACTACACGAGTAACATCATCAGAGTGATATAGATTTACATAAATTCTCGGCTTAAATAACCTAGGCAATTACAAAAATAGAGATGAGGAAATAGAGAAAGGTGATAGGTGTAGCGTCGTGTCAGGAGATCAAAACAACGCTAACGGAAAGGAACTGATGTTGGCATTAAGTGAAGGATTTGTTTTAGATATTAATAAACTCTCTTTAAGGAGGACCTCGAACTGCGAGTTACCGGTGGAGAGAATGGAAAAATCTTCAAAGGAAATCGGATGTCCGGTTTTTTCGTATGTGTTAAGACACTGGATGATTGGGAAGGAAAAGGAATCTCATTACCTGTGTAGGCCGAAATGCCCATATGCTCGCAGACCCTGGTGTGTAAATGACGGCATGTTTTACCGATATACAAAGCGGAACAGCTTTGACACGTAAATTTATAAACAACGTTGGATCTTAGGCGCATAGGAATCCGGTCTTTAAAGCGAAAGAAACTTGAGATTCGGCAGACTGGTCGAAATACTATTCGAAGGCTAATGTGCGGATATGAAGATGACAATAATTTTAAAAGTTGTTGGCGGATTTGTAGGCCATGATTACCAGTGAATGGTAAAATAAGTGAAAACTGCAACTTAGGTGCAGTGAGTGGTTTGACTGGCGGATCAAAAATCTTATTCAAGCAAATGCGAAAACACTGGTCTAAAAACCGTTCAGGGTAGCCGTTATGAAGTAACAAATTCTTAAATTTTGAGAGTTCTTCTTGAAAAATTATATAGGAGGAACATATGTTGAAGTAGCGAAATAAAAGAGTGTAGATGAGACCTCTTTTGTAAATAATAGGTAAAAAACTTTCGAAATTGGTAAAAAGTCCGGTAAATGTTGGTTTTCGGTAAACGGAAGTGATAAAGGAGTTATCAGACCTACGGACTGTTATGTCGAGAAAGGATAATGTTTTCTCAGTTTCAATTTCGCATGTAAATTTAATGTTAGGGTGTTGTGCATTCAAATAGTTAAGAAAACGTTCAATGTGATTACGAGATTTAAATAAAATAAACGAATCGTCAACATAACGTCTATAAAAAACCGGTTTATATTCTTTAGGACAATTATCTAGCCATCTCTTTTCATGATGTGAAAGGAATATGTTGGCGAAAAGCGGACCGAGTGGGGAACTCATAGCTACTCCGTCAATTTGTTGGTAGAATTTCCCATTAAACAAAAAATGACAATTTTTTACGGCTAAATTTAAAAGCTCTTCAAATTGTTTGCGCGAGAAACCCTGGTGCAAATGGTTGGTAAGAAACAATTGGTCTAAAATAATTTGTATTGTTTCGTCGAGAGGGATGTTGGTGAACAAAGATTTGACATCAAAACTGGCCATAATTAATTGATCGCTATTCAAATTTAAAGAAACCAATTCCTGAATAAAGGAAAACGAGTTACTAATCAAATAAGAACCTAAAGAAAGAGGATGAAGAAAAGAGACAAGAAACTTAGCTAAATTGTAGGAATGAGTACCTATAGCCGAGAGAATAGGTCGAAGAGGTATATCGATTTTGTGAATTTTAGGCAGTCCATATAATATACCTGGTCGGGAGCCAGTTGGTGCTAGATTCTTGAATTGCTCGTCGGTAATTACGTTGTTTTCTTGAGGTTTCGGAGGAAAGTTCGCACTTTGGTTTCTCGTTTCATCGTTGTTTTAACAGGGTCGTCATTTAGCGGAACGAATTTGGAAGTATCCCGAAGTAATTCTTCCATCTTGTTGTGATAGTCAACCTTATCAAGGATTACTACCCCATTTCCCTTATCTGGTTTGACGATGATGATATCCTTGTCGTCTTTGAGTTTCTTTAAAAGTTTGAATTCTTCATCAGAAACTCAAAGACGACAAGGATATCATCATCGTCAAACCAGATAAGGGAAATGGGGTAGTAATCCTTGATAAGGTTGACTATCACAACAAGATGGAAGAACTACTTCGGGATACTTCCAAATTCGTTCCGCTAAATGACGACCCTGTTAAAACAACGATGAAACGAGAAACCAAAGTGCGAACTTTCCTCCGAAACCTCAAGAAAACAAACGTAATTACCGACGAGCAATTCAAGAATCTAGCACCAACTGGCTCCCGACCAGGTATATTATATGGACTGCCTAAAATTCACAAAATCGATATACCTCTTCGACCTATTCTCTCGGCTATAGGTACTCATTCCTACAATTTAGCTAAGTTTCTTGTCTCTTTTCTTCATCCTCTTTCTTTAGGTTCTTATTTGATTAGTAACTCGTTTTCCTTTATTCAGGAATTGGTTTCTTTAAATTTGAATAGCGATCAATTAATTATGGCCAGTTTTGATGTCAAATCTTTGTTCACCAACATCCCTCTCGACGAAACAATACAAATTATTTTAGACCAATTGTTTCTTACCAACCATTTGCACCAGGGTTTCTCGCGCAAACAATTTGAAGAGCTTTTAAATTTAGCCGTAAAAAATTGTCATTTTTTGTTTAATGGGAAATTCTACCAACAAATTGACGGAGTAGCTATGGGTTCCCCACTCGGTCCGCTTTTCACCAACATATTCCTTTCACATCATGAAAAGAGATGGCTAGATAATTGTCCTAAAGAATATAAACCGGTTTTTTATAGACGTTATGTTGACGATTCGTTTATTTTATTTAAATCTCGTAATCACATTGAACGTTTTCTTAACTATTTGAATGCACAACACCCTAACATTAAATTTACATGCGAAATTGAAACTGATAAAACATTATCCTTTCTCGACATAACAGTCCGTAGGTCTGATAACTCCTTTATCACTTCCGTTTACCGAAAACCAACATTTACCGGACTTTTTACCAATTTCGAAAGTTTTTTACCTATTATTTACAAAAGAGGTCTCATCTACACTCTTTTATTTCGCTACTTCAACATATGTTCCTCCTATATAATTTTAGTAGTATAGAACATGAGGGTACCAGCGCACTTTTTCTTTTCTCACCAAAAACAGCCCCCAAATGATCAGATTCAACGAGAAGGGTCACCTGAAATGGCAAGCTTTTTAAAAAAATTTTTCAAGTATAAGCAAAAGGGAGGAAAAAGGACCAAAACCAAAAAAAAAAATTCTGGAATTCATCAAGAAAGGATGTTTGAAAGGGGGGAAATTTTTCGCGCCTCCAAAAACCCATTTTCGTCCGCTTATACTTCAAAAAGTGAGAAACGACCACCACCCTTTTCAGACGCTTTTGTTGGGTTTGTGGTGAAACACCTTAAAACGATCAGGGTTGTGGTTCTGACACACACCTTAATTACTCCCCGATTTCTGTTCAGATACTTTTGTCTTGTTTTGGTACACGTGTTTCCCCACAGTTACACCACCAGATAACAGTCCGAGACATGGTATGTACGGCGTGATCATGGCTACAACTTTACCAACATCACTTTTTAACACTTTGTCTTTTTGTAATTCGTTGTCTAGCTCCTCAGAGCTTTCTACGGCGTCCAAACCACCGAGAACATTGGAGAACCTACTGATTAACATATCAGTCAGGAATTCATTGGCCCTTTCCATCCTTCTGGCCTCATATTCAGCGTACAGCTTATCCACAACCTTTACCGACGCTTTTCTGATGTAGCTGACTGACTGAGTTATTTCACCATCCTCTGACAGTTTTATCAGCTCACTTCTCTTCTTGTTGGTGTCATCGGTTGGTGGGGACACTGGGATGGTCTCCTCAGTCTTTTTCAGATCATTGACGAGCTCATCGACGAGGTTGGGAATCTCAGTAGGTATTTCCGTTTCCGGCCTATCAACAGATACCTCAGCTGGTTCCACAGCGGGTGCCTTGACTTTTTTCCCAACTTTCACCGTTTTAGCTTTCTTCTCAGCCATCTTACTATAGATCAGATTTTGGGATAACCACCTTATACGTGTATGGATGCCTTAACATAATCTCAAGCCTAGCGTATTTGTTTTCTTTTAGCTTTTCAGTTATCCTCCATAACCTCATTACGGTCTAAACCACCAAGGTAGTCATCAGTGATGACCTTCATATCGGTTTTGTTGGGGTTGTAGAACGTTACCAACTTACTGATATTCTCCCTATAAGGTTTTGTGATAGCTGTTAGCTGTTGTGTGATTACGATAGTTGACAGATTGTAGTGACGGGCGCTGAAGGCTAATTTAACCAACTCACTTGTTCTGTTTTTTACGGGTTGCCCACTGGCACAGTCGTCGAGGACTATCAGTGTTTTGGATCCCTTTGAATATCCGAACAACATATTCTAGTACAATCTCAACGTCGTCCTGACTACAATCCACAGCAATGAAGTCCGGGTCGGAGGTGTATTTCCAGGTGGTGTAGGTTTTGTTCCAGCTGAACGTTGGACAGAGCAGAACGATGTAGTCGAAGAACCTGAAGTATTCATCTTCTAACATCTTTAGGAGATACCAGGTTTTTCCACAGGCCGTCATACCAACGATCAGCATATTGAATGGGTGGTCCATTTAATACTGGATTGATTTCAGATTTTTGTTTACCATGTTTACCAAACCATCACTTAGCACAAAGATCCGACAGACTACGTTAGCCACAGTCACCTTTTTAGTGATCTCAATCAGGACCCCAGACTGTGTGTTAACAATTCTTTTCCCAGTCCCAACACTGTCGCGGTCCTCAATACTTCTCAGGTCAATCGCCAGAACGAAGGCGTCCTTATAGAACTTCTGGATTGTCATAAACTGATCCGTGTTTTCCTTTCCACCAAATAGTCTTTTAGCCTCGTCATAGAACCGACTCTTCGGGATCCCCTGACTGAAGACAGCGTTGGGCACACCCTCGATTGTTAGCTTAACACTTTCGATGTTTGGGTAGACGTATTCCTCACTATCAGTCCGGGTCTTATTTGTGAACATCATCACAATCCCTTTCATAGACTTTCGTGGGAGGTTAATGTGTTCGTTGATAAGGGTTGATCCAGCCAACCATTCAGTCGACTTCATCAACGTGACGTGTTCGTAGGACAGCGATCGGCCAGCTATGTACAGCGAGGTTATTTCACTGGCGATGTCAGTGTTATCAATCGTCTCATACTCTAGTTCGAGGTTTTCCAGTGTGTACCCGTCAACGGTCTCACTTGACTGGGCCACCATGATGTCACTCGCCTTCGGTAGGCTAATGACATATCGGAAGTTGTTGTTCATCTCAAAGGGAGCATAGAGTCCGTGGTCCCCGAGGATCTTATCCAATCTCACCCTCATCCTCACTCCATGGATTGTGAGCATTAGAGCGTCAGCCACCTTTTCAGCGTCCCCAGAGGAAGCCCCACTATCGTCCTTAGACATCAGCTTTCTCAGGTTTTCTGGACCGATTCCATACCCAACCATTTGATCCCTCACACTCTTTGGTAACCAGAGGTCCCTATACACATCGAGAACACTTTCACCCGTATTGTCGTAAACAGTCTCGCCGGCTAGCTTAACGACCAGCCTCTCAACCAGAAGTCTGGAGAGATTGTTTAGGAACCACGACTTGGTGTTCATGTTTTTGAAGTCGAACAATAGATGAAAGCTACCCGGGACCAGACAACTATCAGGTTTTAGCTTTGGTATGTCGATGTAGAGGTCCTCACCAGGGTTGACTTTGTTGGGGTTCATGGTGATTGTGTGTCTTGTCCGGAGTCCCTTAATCTCCGACATTCTTGCCCGTCTGAATCCAGGTAACAGCTCTGTCTGACTTCTGTTGGTCATATACTACGTAACAGGTTTTATTTTCTGTTTTTCCAGTAGTCATACAATAACCACGTCATAGCTATAGCTAAAACCCATAGATTGTTGGCTAACCATGCTATCCCTTTTGCTCCCCAAGTCAGAACCTGTGCTATCACACTGAACAGTGGTGCCAACAGAGGTCCCAAACTCTTACCCAGATTAGCGAGTGCCTTAGCGAAACCACCAACAGCTCTCGCTCCCCCAGAGACAGCCCCCCTAGCGGCAACAACTATTGTGGTTATGATTCCAGCTATGGTGATGGCTATGGCAGACAGGCCAACCATATTCTCCCTAGCCCACTTCTTAAAACGTTCCAACCTATTCAGGTCATTGTTTTCCACCTCATCTTCTAAGATAGACAAAACATCAATATGTTCGGGGGCATCACCTGCTTTAATTCTTATGGTGTCCGCCTTCATTTCCGCCACCTCACTGAAATTCTCATACAGCTTTCTCTTACGGGAGTATTCCTCATTAGCCGCTTGTTCTCTGTAGTAGTTGGCTTCTATTTGAAGAAACCCAATCCTTTCCACACTTGTACCCTGTGGTTCGAACAATCCCATGAATTCTCTTAATTCCTGATCAGTTAGGATCTCTCTAGACTGTTCCCATAGGTTCCCCTCTCTTTCCTCAAGTACACTCTCACTCTCTGAGATGACTTGTGAGATAATGTCATCCACAACTTCCTGAGAGGTTGTGGGGTCGTTGTTAGCCTTTTCAATAGCCCCTGAGACTTTTTTGGAGTGTTCCTCTTCAACCTCCCTTAACAGCTTCTTAAAACTCTCGACGGCTTCTCTATTACTTTCTCCCTCATTAAACACAAACTTATTCTTCTCACCCTCCATACGTTTCATAACTCTTTTATTTTTAAATTCCAGTCCGATAAGACCACCTTTCTTACCATTAACAGGTGTGACATTTACCAACAATTCATTAGATTTCACACCATCTGTTTTGTTTACCTGTATCCCAAGCGTATCTCTAATGAGTTCTTTCTTATCCTTTGTAACACTCCTCTCATGTGCCCTAGAACCACTATCCAGACTAAAACTACTGTTGGGACGACTAGTTTCTTCCTCTGTTACGTGGGTTATACCATTCCCACCAGACGTTTGACCTACCGTTACTGTTCTGTGATCTCCATTGGCGAAGCCTGTTTTACCAGTATCCCCTTCATCCTCTCCCCTCTCTTTCTCCCTACTAAGATCATCCATTTCGATATCAACTCCCCCTTCAGCCATTATATACTAGCCTATGTACAACTCAAGCAGAACAGCCCCAATCCCAACCGGCCGACCTACCGAATGATCATTATTCCCACGAACCCTAAAGGTCATCTTACCATAAACACCCTTTCGGATCTCAGCTTTCGACTCAATGTCTGTGTAGTGCTGTACACTTCCTTTCAGACTCTGCTCGGAGGTTATCGGAAGAGTACCAATCAAATCACTCCTCCTCCCATTGTCCAGACTTCTTTCACTCTCGACAGCGTCACACGAGATCCTGACATACCTCAATCCCCTGTTGATGTCCACCTGATTTGGACTATTCGTCCACCCACCACCACCACCATTTATCACATCGTCCTCACCAAACCCCAAAAGAAGACCCATCTTCCCAAGTTTCAGCTTTTCCGACGTTTTTACCTTAGAAGTCCCGTTGTAAACATTCTTTCCAAACTCGACCGTCCCACCAGATCCACCAGCTAAACCCTTAACGAACGTTTCCAACGCGTCAAAGTCCAGATAACCTTCAGGAGCGGATGTTCTCATACCATCAAACGACACCGAATCGTTCAGACCTGACACCACATTGTTATAGTTCCAGTATACCGTCGCTTTCTTCAGCATCACCTGTGGTCTTGGACCTGTCACCATGATAGGCTGTTCGAAGTAGACAGTCTTCTCACCGTTTTCAATGAATAATGTTAGCCTCATTACCTGGGTATATACTAACCCAGGTTTTGTACGTCACTTTCAGGTATCCATGAGTTGTGCTTATCACCATAACCCAACCATTTGACCAGCACCATCTTCCTTCCCAGCGACTCTCTTTCTTCTCAACACCTTCTCAACCCTATAAACGTCATCCTTCTTATCCACCGGTGACAACTCCGAATCATAGAACTTTCCGATAATCGGTTCACCCTCAGCGTCCTCAATCTCGTAAACGTTCGGATCACCACGGATGACCTTCACTATCCTGAAGATTTCCTCAGTGAAGTTAGCCTCATAACCCTTCGTAAATATACTCTTGTGCCAAAATGATGACCGAACAGCGTATTTCAAACCTGATTCTCGTTTGACTTATCAACGTCCTTAGGCTTCAGCATAACGACACTGTGTTTTGTGTTGTTATAACCCTCAACAAGGTCGTCCAGGACGTCAATCCACCTATAAGTCCCCTTGGTGTAGAAATACTTCCACATAGCAGTCTTAAGTGTTCTGTTGAACCGTTCGACGATCGCTGCTTTCTTATCCGAAAACGTACTGAAGTACTCAACACCACGTTCCTTCAGTAAGCCTTTCACACCAACGTTATAAAACTCCTTCCCGTCGTCGAACTGAGCCAGGTCGGGGTAACCGCCAAAGCGACCTCTAAACTGTTCCAACAGCTTATCCACAGCCTCGGTCATGCTACCCGTGTCCTTCCTGTGAACGGGAACGGCGAAAGCGTACCTACTCAGAATCTCAACAGCCGTCAGAATCCAGTAATACCCCTTATTCTGGTTCTTATACTTCCCCATATCAACCAGGTCCATCTGTATCTGCTCACCGAGGTGGCTTACGAACGTCTGTCTAAACTTATGCTTTCTCACAACCGGTCTATACCTCGTGTACGTGTCCTGTGTTTTCAGCCAGTCTTTCACCACCTTCCTACTCACATCAAGACCGGCGTCCACCGCCCTCTGATACAATCGTTCAGCCGATTGATACCCTGTTTTCGGATTGTAGTAGATATCTCTCAGTTCCTGTTCCAGCCCAACCCCAGCGTCCATATAACCTAACCTATGATATATGGATAAGACCCTAAAAGAGTTTTTTATCAGATACCCATACGCCGACAGAAGCAGGTTCATAACTGAATCAGTCTTCGGTCAGTCAGAACCTGGTGTGTTCTTTGGACCTGTCAACGATTCGTACATCTACACTGGTGACAGAGATTTTAAGAACAATAAGAGGTACACAAAGTACTTAACAATAAATAAACCACCGCCCAGATTTCCAAAGATATGGCTTGGTGGTGGTACGATACAGAAGATTCAGGGTAAGCGGCATTGGAAGAAGGACATTGAGGGGAAATATGACTTCTCGAAGTTCACGTATCTGTCAGACAACGCCATAGACTACGACCTTAACAATTTCAGGATTTATGTTAACGGTCAGGACTTTTTTATGGCGAAGTTACCAGTCCTGAACCCAGGAAAACGGACGGACATCGCAGTATGGTGGAATAACAATGAACCTTATTACCAGCTCATCTTCGCTGTCTACCTCAGCTCGTACTGCTGTGGCGTTGGGGTAGAACACCTAAAATTCTCAGAAGACGTATATCCGGTGGTTACCTCTATCATGCGTTTCCACCTCTATTTCACCACACAGCGTATACTAAGACGTCTCATAACGGAGAAGAAGAGTGACCTAATGAGAGAGTTCGGCGTCGGACACGATGTGATTGACAACATGGCGAACATACCCAGAGAAAAAAAGTTTTTGATTAATCCGAAGTCTGGTTACAAACACAACCGTTCGTTCCGTGAGTGGATGTGGCGTCTCAATAGCGACTATAAGACACACTACAGAAGGTTCATCCCTTTACTGACAAATGGTTTCACTAGGGCAGGTTTACAGTATCTAAATGAGTCCATCGAGGCTTATGTCTACGCCGTTCTCGGTTCACAAGCTAAAACAAGGACCAGCGTTGTTAACAAAGGTGCTGGCAGTCTTGAGACACAGCAGGAATTCAGAGTTCTTGTAGAGGATGCCGTCGTTAACTATTCCGTTAGTACCTGGATTCTGAATATGAACAGAGCAATATCGGATACTAACGTCACCCAGAACCTAGCCATTAGCCCTGACACGTGGTTAGCCCCAGGGTCACTGACGATACTGAAGGAGAAAACCGTAGGATACAACAACTTACTAAGACGTGCGTCGGAGGGTATGAAGTTTGGTATTAACTCTAAGGTCAACTACCAAGGTGTTCACAAACAGCTACCAAAGACACACCAAGAAAGTGGTCTACATCTGGAAACACTAGACGACAGTGGTGGACAAACTGACAAACCAACTGTTCATACACCTGACAAACCAACTGTTCATACACCTGACAAACCAACTGTTCATACACCTGACAGACCACCAAAGCCGGACAATGAGTTGGGAATCCTACTGACCCTAACAGTTGTGTCTGGGTATTTGTTCAGTAAATACGTCCTATAGTATATGAGTCTGTTCTATGGTTACAACAGACTGAACACAGTGACTAATAAACATCTCAACGGTAAGCTGAGAGAGGTCCTTCATACGGAGCCTGACTACAAGGTCATCTTTGATCTGAACGTAACCAGATCCAGTAAGAACGCGGTGTCCAAACTCCATCTTGTTGACTACATAGAGGATAGGGACGGTGAGATCCACTCAACCATGTTTTGGAGACCCCCTAGTATCAACCCACAGCTAGACACCACCGGCGACCACCACTTCCTTTACCCTGAGTCCTCAATAAGAACAGCCTTCCAGGCTAACGTGCCCAGATTCATGGGCACCGATGTCTCAGTTTTCGTTGTGGTAAAGAGGAATAGTGTGAGATCGGCGTCGGGTGCCTGGGAAACAATTGTTTCCAATGCTAATGTTAACGATGGTAGAAGCCTTGGGTTTAAAGCTGGGGTGAGTGATAGACTGGTTTTCGGTGGGATGACACCAACTAGGTTTCGTGAGTGTACAATTCCAGCGAAGTTTATCGGGAAGAAGATTCTGATATCTGCCCACTGGCTATCCGGACTTAGAGTGTCACACGTCAGGATAAATGGTGAGATACTGAGGGACTCATACACTATGTGTGACATCGGACAGCTGGGAACGCCCTACCTGAGTGTCCTCGGGGTAAACAGCTTAAAAAGTTTTTATTCAGACATCAGCTTCTACGGTATGAGGGTTGTGGAGGGCCGTTTAGGGGAACCCGAGATCGGGAGGATTTGTAAGGAGGTTATGGCTGAGTACGGTCTGTAGTCACGTCTGAGTATCTACCCTATAGTATATGAGTCTGTTTTATGGTTACAGCAGACCAATCACTAATAAACAACTCAACGACAGACTGAAAGCTCTCATAAAGGTCTATGACCACAGAGTTATCTTTGATCTGAACGTAACCAGAGCCAGTAAGAACGCGGTCTCTAAACTCCCTCCTTTTGTTGACTACATAGAAGACAGGGACGGTGAGACTAGAACCAACTCAACCATGTTCTGGAGACCCCCAAGTATCAACCCACAGCTAGACACCACCGGCGACCACCATTTCCTTTACCCTGAGTCGACGATAAGAACGGCCTTCCACGTTAGCATACCCAGACTCATGTTCACCGATGTCTCGGTTTTCGTTGTGATAAAGAGGAATAGTGTAAGACCGAAGCTGAATGTTTGGGAAACAATTGTTTCCAATGATAGTACTGGCAAAGGTAAGGGCCTTGGGTTTAAAGCTGGGGTGAGTGACAAACTGGTCTTCAGTGGGATGACACCATCTAGGTCAAACGAGTGTATGATTCCAGCGAAGTTTATCGGAAAGAAGATCCTAATATCGATTCACTGGCTATCTGGGCTTAGAGTGTCACACATTAGGATAAACGGTGAGAAACTGAGAGACTCGTACTCTATTAGTAACATCGAACAAATAGGGACACCTTATCTGGATGTGTTTGGGGTAAACCATTTGAAAAATTTTTATTCAGACATCAACTTTTACGGCATGAAGATCGTAGAGGGTCGTCTGGGAGAATCCGATATTGAAAAGATTTGTAACAGGACCATGGTTGAATATGACCTGTAATTAGAATGGGGAGAAAAAGCGTCGTCAGCTTCAACCATTGGTAAAAACCTCCAATCGGCTGAAGTGGACAAACTAACCCGACTCTATTCGTATTACCACAGGTTAGCGACTTGTTACAAGTGGAAACACACCCGACTGAAGAGACTGAAAATGATCCTCGAGACGGTCTCTGTTGGACTGACTGTGGTTGGGGGGATAGCCGGTAGTGTTACAGCTAACCCACTGATCCTCGGAACCACGGTACCATAGGACTTACGATTCAGCTGAGCCTGTAGGGCCTGGCTAACGGTTCTGACGATCTCTGGTATGTAAACGTCCCGACCGTTCACACGAGCCATCCAACCGTGAAATCCGCTAGGGATCTCACTGAGGGCACCGACCACCTCAGACTCATCCGGACCGAAGTCTTCCCAACCTAGGGTAATCACCTTAGTCCCCTCAAGGGCTATGTCCTCAGTCATCTCCCCCATATACCTCTCTATACACCTGAGGTAATCCTTAGTTACACCGGCTTCACATTTCCGACCTCTCCTGAGCATCCGGTCGTGGCAGGTGTCAACCGAGGCTTTTAGGAATAGTAGAGCGTCAGGGGTTGGAAGCAGATTGTTTAGTGAGTGGAAGACCTGGGAATACTCGGAGAACTGTTCGTCGGTTATCCACCCATTACGCCAACAGTTCTTAGCGAAAACCATACGGCTGTGATGTGTTCGCTCTACGATCACGTTCCTCCCTTCGTTGATTAACTCCAAAGCCTCTAGGTAGACGTCGATTCTCTCACCGAGGAACCAGGTCTCCATTTCGTACGCCCACCTCCCAGGGTCGGCGTAAAACCTTTCGAGGTATGGATTGTCATCAACTGGCTCCTCGGCAAGGTAATAACCATTTCTTTCAGCGAATGGTTTCACGAACGTTGTCTTTCCCACACCAATGTTTCCGTCGAGGGTGATTAGTCGAGCACCGAGCTTTGTCTCAGTCATTATACCTCAGGTATACGGTACAGCTTTAAACCTCCCGTATTTTATATGAAGATTCCAAAGAGACTTAGACGACCCATACTGATTATCTTCCACGCCCTTCAGAAGAGCTATCGGGGTGATGAGACATTGTGTTAGAAGAAACCGTAGGGGAGAGTACTACGTGACTGAGTCTGTTGTTGTCTGGCCGACGGTCTCAAAGATTCCTCCCGGTGACCTCACAGACTTCCCAGAGACGACCCCAGAGATTCCTACAGACTCCCCAGAGACGACCTCAGAGATTCCAACAGATGACCTCACAGGCGAAACATAGATTAGTGTATAGATGGCTGACGAGTCTGAGAAAACCTCGGAAGCCCCTAAGATAACATCAGTGGTCAAGACGGAGAAACCCAAGGACCCAAAACGGGTGGAGGCTGGTAAACGACTAGCTCAGATATCAAAGACAGCCAAGGAGAGGAAAGCCAGAGAGCGGTTGGCGGCTGAGATTGGTTCTGGGGTTGGTGGTTGGTCAGCTTATTATGGTTACATCATCGGAACCGTTGGGTTGGTTATCGGTGGGGCTTCACTCTATTACACTATGAGGCAGGAGAGAAGGGAGGTTCAGAGACTGAAAACCGTTGATGAGGAGAAGGTAATGGAAGGAACTGTCGAGCCACAGAACCCCGTTCGGGCCTCCCCAGTCTTAGACACCTTTGATGAGTGAAATATGTGTTAGTGTATAATGACCGACCGAAAAGAACTGATGAACGAGCTCTACGACGCCCTCCTGATCACAGGTGGAGCTGTGGCGGTCTCCATGGCTTCGAGGAAGATCCTGAGGGAACCTTTGGGCACTCCTGAGTCTATAAAGGGTACCGTTAGGCTGGCTCTAGCCGTTGGAATTAGTACAGTTGGGATTAAATATGCCCAGTCGAAGGGGTACCTGCCGGTTGACCCTTTTTCGAAGCCCAAGTAGCCTAAGGGGGTTCCATATGCAGTGGTTACTATGAGCGTGGAGGTTGAAACACGTTGGCTACCCCCTATGTCCAGAGGAGAAAGGAATGTGTGGGATGCTTTACACGCTATTGGGATTGAGGCGGTTAGGGAGAAGACCTTTGATGGGTTAGTGGGGTTGGGTGGCGGCCTTTTGAGGTATGACTTCGCGGAGCCTCTCAGCGATGGTACTTTCTTACTGATTGAGTATGATGGTGAACAACATTTCAGCCCTTCCACTTGGTCTGGTAAGTTTACTCAGGAAGAGGCAGAAAGACGTTTTAGGGTACAGAAGATACACGATCGGATGAAAGACGAGTACGCCAAGGACAACGGTCATTACCTAGTCAGGATTCCGTATTGGGAAAGACGTAACATCCGTTCTATTATCGGATCTTTGTGATGGGGTGTATTATGTCTAGTTATATATGGCTAGTGTGGTTGCTGGTGGACTGTTTAACGCCTTGGCCTTCGCGGGCGCTGGATTCATGTTTTCAAAGTTAAATCACACCGGATATGAAGCTGAGATTAAGAGACACAATCACGCCCTTGAGCAGCTGGCCAGGGCGAAGGAGAGATGGTATGAAAGTGAGGTGGATAGGAAGGATAGGATACAGAGGATGAGACAGGAACTGTCTGACGCCAACGCTGACATCAACACAACGAATCACGCTCTGGATCTGTTGAGGGATAGGCTTAGACAGGTTGAAGCCGTCGGGTCGTTCCAGCCAAAGCCTGAGCTGTCTGACTATTACAAACCATCGGGTGAGATGAAAGATTATCAGACGCTGTTCGTTGGATCTGTTGGTCTGGTTGGTGGGTATCTGATGTCTAGGTTTGTTTTGTAGGGGGTTAAGGGGATTTGTTAGGGTTTAGTTATAATGTCTGTTTTTTGGTCGGACTTACCGAGGGGGCTGAGGGATTGTGAGTCTTCAAGCGCTGAATGGGTTTGTAAGCAGATGGGGATTGAGTTAGTAGCCTCGGCTTGGGATCTGCCCAGACGTAGCACGAAGTTGTGGTGTGAGGATTGTCTCAGATTTCGTGTGAGGGTGAGAACCGAGATGTATTCCTGTCCGGAATGTGGTGATACGGAGTATGGGTATGTTGTTGGGAGATATCTGACAGCCGGTCGTAGAAGTGAGCATTCGAGAAATAGTTGGATGAGAAAGAGACTCGCTAGGGTTGTTAGGGATACAGCCGTTGACGTTGTCTTATCCGACTTTTCCAAGGTTCTACAAGTAATGATAGATAAGGGTCTGATAAGAGGCCGTAATGTGTCCAGATACAATTATTACATCATCAGATTGTGTTCAAGAAGAGGGATTGGATTATTGGATAACCTAAAGGATCTAAAAAATGGAAAAATGAAGGATCTGTTTGATAACAATCTGTTTGGGGTTGTGTATAAGGAACTTGGTTGGGATCATACCCCAGACAAATTCTACACCAAGTGGTTGGAACGACACCTAACAAAATGTGATCACCCCTGTTATAACGATGGGTGACCCAGATGTCATGATCCACCAGGACGACGACTTAGACCCTGACATGTTTGACTATCCCGATGATATAGACTCCCGTCTCTACGAGAGAATAATCGGTTATGACATAAATCAGTTAGACAGAGCCCTGAGGGGTAAGACCAAGTCGTTCAGCTGTGCTGTGGTGAGTCAGCACCCACTGGAACAGGTAAACGCTCTTAGGAATGATGTGGTACGGCTGCTACGTCGGGAGCTGGCTGAGATGAGGGGGTTGAAGTTCGCTGAAACGTTGGTTGTGACGCTTGAGAAGGAGGTGTCCGGCGGTACAACTTATAAGACGGCCCACTTCAACAGCCACATCAAGACTATAATCAACGAAGGTGAGATTGGTCAGGACGTTGGCACAGCGAATGAGGAGGTGGTGGTTGGAATAGCCCGATGGATAAGCGAGGGATCTGGCTGGACAGTGGAGTCAGTAGACGGTCACTACGTTAATCTGACTGTCTACAGTCCACTGGAGGGCTCGTCATACGTCGACCTCCCTAAGGAGCTGAAGAATAGTCGGAAGGGGTTGATCAACGTTAAAAATAATGATGACAGGTGTTTTATGTGGTGTCATCTGGCTCACAAGTTTCCCGTCCCACAAGACCCACAGAGGGTGTCTAAGTACCGGGACCATGTTAACGATCTGGATTACAGCGGGGTTAGCTTTCCTGTGACTCAAAAACAGTACAACCGGGTGGAGAAACAGAATGAGATACGTATCAACGTTTTCGGTTATGAGGACGGGTTAACCTTTCCGGTTTACGTATCAGAGGAACGATTCACCGACCTCATGAACCTCCTGATCATAACCAACGAAAACAACAGACATTACGTCCTCATCAGGGACTTTGACAGGTTTATGTACAACAAAACAAAACACAAGAGGAAAAAACACTTCTGTGTTTACTGCCTCCAATGTTTCAGTTCAACGAAGGTCTTGGATAGGCATAAGGTTGTGTGTATCAGTGTGAATGGTAAACAAGCTGTTAGGATGCCTGACCCCGGTAAGAACGTGTTGAAGTACAATAATTTCCACAAACAGTTAAACGTTCCGTTTGTTGTGTACGCTGACTTCGAGGCGATTACAGAGAGGGTTGACAGACCGGAGGTGTCGGAGTCAGACCGAGAGGAGAAAGAGAGAAAACCATACATGGAGAGGTATCAGAGACATACTGATTGTGGTTATGGGTATAAGGTTGTCTGTTGTTACGATGATAGATACAGTAAGGATGTTCAGGTGTACAGAGGCCCTGGTGCTGTCAACAAGTTTATCGGAAAGATGTTGGAAGAAGTGGAGTATTGTAAGGGTATTCGGAAAGAGCACTTCAACCAGGACATGATTCTAACTGACCCCGACAGGGCAGACTTTAGGGACGCCAACGGGTGCCACATCTGTGGTTTGGAGTATGGGGAAAGGGACGTTAGGGTCCGGGACCATTGTCATGTGACGGGAAGGTACAGAGGATCTGCCCATCAGCTTTGTAATAGAAATCATAGAATGACTGATAAGATACCAGTCATCTTACACAACCTGAGGGGTTATGATAGTCATCTCATTATGGGGGAAATCGGAAAGTTCGGACAGGAGATTAATGTTATTCCGAATAATATGGAAAAGTACATGGCTTTCATGTTAGGTAAGAACCTTGTGTTTCTGGACAGTTTTCAGTTCATGAGTAGCTCCCTGGATAGGTTGGTGGGAAATCTCCCGGGGGACGCCTTCAAATACACAGCTGAGGAGTTTGGTGACCAATTGTATCTTATGAGGGCGAAAGGTGTTTATCCTTATGACTACATGAACGCGTTCGGTCGGTTCGAGGAAACAGAGTTGCCTCCAAAGGATGAGTTTTATAGTGTGTTGAATGATGAACCGATAACCGATAAACAGTATTCACATGCTTTGGAGGTTTGGAAAGAGTTTGGAATGGGGACAATGGGGGACTACCATGATGTGTACCTGAAATCGGATGTTCTGTTGTTAGCTGACGTTTTTGAGAACTTTAGGAAGACCTGTGTTCAGTACTACAAGCTGGACCCCTGTCACTACTTCACGTCACCTGGGTTGGCATGGGACGCTATGCTGAAGATGACTGGGATTGAGCTGGAGCTGATGACTGACATCGACATGTTCCAGTTCATTGAGAAAGGACTCCGAGGTGGTGTTAGTTACATAGCCAATAGGTATGGGAGGGCGAACAACCCATACATGAAAGGGTATAGTGAGGACGAGGCTGTGAAGTATATAATGTATCTGGACGCTAATAATCTGTATGGTTGGGCCATGAGTCAGTGCCTTCCGACTGGCGGATTCAGGTGGATGGGTGAGTCTAATCTGAAAAACCTAGCTTGGGAACTTCCGGAGAATGACAGTCGGACTGGAATGATACTTGAGGTTGATCTTGAGTACCCTCCTGAACTCCACGACCTACACAACGACTATCCGTTGGCCCCTGAGAAGATGGAAATACGGGAAGATATGTTGTCGGAGTATTGTTCTGAGATTAAGGAAAAGTTTGGTGTCAGCGTTGGTGGTGTCAGTAAGCTGGTAACCAACCTGATGGGAAAGGAAAGGTATGTCGTCCACTATAGAAACCTACAGCTGTACGTCAGACTTGGGATAAAGGTGAAGAAAGTTCACCGGGTTTTGTTGTTCGATCAATCGGCTTGGCTGAAGCAGTACATCGACTTCAACACGGTGAAGAGAACCGCCGCCAGAAACGCCTTCGAAAAGGACTTCTTCAAGCTAATGAACAACAGCGTCTTCGGTAAAACAATGGAGAACCTGAGAAAGCGTGTGGATGTTCGGTTGGTCACGTGTGAGGAAAAGATGTTGAGGTTGGCTTCCAAACCAACCTTTGTATCCGCTAAAATATTCAACGAAAACCTTGTTGCTGTTCATAAAATTAAAGAAGTTCTTACGTTAAACCGGCCAGCATACGTCGGTATGTGTATTCTAGATCTATCAAAAACCTTGATGTATGATTTCCATTACAACTACATATTAAAGAAATATGGAAACGATGCTAAGTTGTTGTTCACAGATACGGACAGCCTGACATATGAGATTGAGGCGGAAGACGTTTACAAAGACTTCTGGGCTGACAAAGACATTTTTGATAACTCAGATTATCCAGAGAGCTCACCGTATCATAACAATTCAAACAAGAAGGTTATTGGGAAGATGAAGGACGAGGCGGCTGGCGTTCCCATAACCGAATTCGTTGGTCTCAGAAGTAAGATGTATTCATATTTAAAAGACGACGGAACAGGTGGCAAAACCGCGAAGGGAATTAAAAAGAGTGTCACTAAGAAACAAATCAGACATGAAAACTACAAAGACACATTATTTGGTAAAAAACAACTATTTCAGAAAATGAAAACAATCCGGAGTGATAAACATAGGCTAGGTAGTTATGAGATAAATAAGGTGTCACTCTCATGCTTTGACGATAAGAGATACCTGCTGGAAGATGGGATTAATTCCTACGCGTACGGGCACCTAAACGCCTCATGGACAACTGCGCATGTGTAGTGTCACGCGTGACACTGGGCATGCGCAGAAGGTCTCAGGGTCTATCACCCCACTAGAATACATACCCCAAAATGACTAAAGGGGACGCTCCGGCTGGACTCACTCTCCCCTAGTGGGGTAACGACACAAAAATAATCCAGCTGCCATAATCACTACTAAATACTCCCCAGTGAAAACAATTACCTTCCCACCAGCTGTCTGTATTTCTGTCCATGGTATTGTGTCTCTTCCCTTCGACGGATGTAACTTTTCCCATCTCCTAGCCTGATGAACTATATCAGATCCCTTTCTGGTTAGACCTACAGACAAACCAGTCACTAACGCAATCGCTCCTAAACCAATGGCAGTCACAATTCCAGCCTTCTTCAATGTCTTATTTAGGTTAGCCTTAGTCCACTCATCATAATAAGTTCTAACACCATCCCTTAACAAACCATCTTCTTCTTCGGTTAAAGCCCGTCCAATTGTCTGAAACTCACCTCCCAGATACCTCACAGAATAATCGATAACCAAACCAGACTCACTAAACTCCCTGGATATGTCTAATATGTTATTATCAATCAGATAATCAATAAACAGTGGATCTGCACATTGTGGTTCCAGTTCCAGAACATTTGTGAAAAAGTCCTCACAGTTCCGATATGCAGCTCTTCTTCTTATCCTCCCGGTTCTGTCTTCTGACACATTATTCACAGTGGGGCCATCAATAGCGTCATCAGATCCGACACTATTACGCTCTAAAAAGTCCTCCGGAGCGTCAACACCCCCAAAATCTGTTTCCTCCTGACCATCCTCAGGGTTTGGGTTCGGGTCATGAATTAGGTCTAATGGTTCAAGCTCAATTCCCTCCATATTAAACTTGTTATGATTACAAAAAGACAAACTGTTAAAAAGTGATGTTGGTAAAGTTGTAGCCATGATCACGCCGTACATACCATGTCTCGGACTGTTATCTGGTGGTGTAACTGTGGGGAAACACGTGTACCAACACAAGACAAAAGTATCTGAACAGAAATCGGGGAGTAAGTAAGGTGTGTGTCAGAACCACAACCCTGATCGTTTTAAGGTGTTTCACCACAAACCCAACAAAAGCGTCTGAAAAGGGTGGTGGTCGTTTCTCACTTTTTGAAGTATAAGCGGACGAAAATGGGTTTTTGGAGGCGCGAAAAATTTCCCCCCCTTTCAAACATCCTTTCTTGATGAATTCCAGAATTATTTTTTTTGGTTTTGGTCCTTTTTCCTCCCTTTTGCTTATACTTAAAAAATTTTTTTAAAAAGCTTGCCATTTCAGGTGACCCTTCTCGTTGAATCTGATCATTTGGGGGCTGTTTTTGGTGAGAAAAGAAAAAGTGCGCTGGTACCCTCATGTTCTATACTACTAATTTTTCAAGAAGAACTCTCAAAATTTAAGAATTTGTTACTTCATAACGGCTACCCTGAACGGTTTTTTGCGGATACTGGTTGCTAAACCATAATCCGCTATGTCATGAGCGCGGTTGTGTGTGTGTGTGTGTGTGTGTGTGTGTGTGTGTAAGAATGTTTTCGTCAATCACGTGATCAACGCAGACCAATAGCAATAGTCCGAATCAGCATACTTCAGAAGTCTTATTTATATGTCAGAAGGGTTTACGAACGTGAACACGAACAACGAATGGGAGATAAATGTTGAGTTTTGTTTCAGGTAATGAACATTTGCACGCAGTCACAAGACGCCAAGAAATATGATGACAAGTCGACAACTCACAGTGGGCTACTGGTCTGTCGGTATAAATTTGAACGTTTTTGAGAATTTTGTCTGGTTTCGAAACAATATGTATTTCAGCATTTTAATACATTTTTATGCATGCATGTATGTATGTGTATGTATGTATGTACTGTTGTTTTATACTATAAATACAAGCGCGCGGTGACTGCACATTTACATGCCATACTTTCTCGTGTTCAATACAGCATCACGTAATAAAACCATACAAGGTGTTACTATAATAATTCTGAAACGCATTTCGACTTTGTCGCCTAAACGACAAGCTTTCCAAGGACAAAGAAACAGTGTGAGCGCTTGTTTGGCTTCGGATTAAAGATCTTTCTGAAATCTGAATGCCCTTTTAACTATTAAATGTTTGAAGTGTTTACGTGTTAGGCGCTCGGCCAAGATGTTTTAGCTATAGGTTTACACGCAGAAATCCACCGTGCTTCGCACTGTTTATGTTACATGTAGACGTATTCAATACTTATTCAAAAAACGCGTTGAACATTGATTTATTGAGACGCATCAATGCATATATTACCAGAGTCTAAAACAGACATATAAAACGTAAAAATATCATATTCTTTAACAATGCGAGTAGCGTCCGCGTTTCCTGTTTTTGCCGATTTACCTACCCTTACCGTGTGTTCAAGCAAGTATAGGGGATTGGGGTTAATCGTTAGAAATTAACGATTATTGTTATTTCTATAGGTGAGACGTAAGAGTACATGTTGAAGGGTGTAGTCAATTTATAACGTTATGATAAGCGCTGGGCCGAGATGTTTAACTATAATTCACAAGCAGAAATTTTCAGGCTGTTCTTTGCGCCGGCTCTAATGCTTTGATTCGAATATACGTGTGGCATGATCACACGCTTATTGTGTTGAGTTCTAACATTACACTCGAGCGAAATTAAAGCGATATAAGTATCATATTTTTTAATGCGATTATAGGGACCGAGTTTCATGTTTTAAACTAATGTTTCAAGTGTACTGTTGACATGTTAGGCCCTTGGCCAAGATGTCTTAGCTATATGCAGGGCCGGCGCGAGCTTCTAGGAGTTGGGAGGGTACGATTTCCGAAGGGCACATTACGTGGATTGCGCAATCACACCGCGTAAAACCAGTTTCAAGAAGAGGCCATTTGATCAGCTGGGTTTTTAACTTTTGGTGTATATCGAAACAAAAAAAGCAAAACAGTACGTTTATTCTACTAAATCGTTATTTAGAAGTTATTACAGATTCATACATGCAATAATATATAAAGTAATATGACAAAATGAAAATTATGAGATTCAATATGTTGCAAAGAAAACATTAACTACCTATATCCCTGAAATATAATAGTCACTCACTATAAATTACGGTAAAGGAAAACAACATCATGTCCGCTAGCTGGAGTTTGTTCGCATAAAAAACACAAATTCGATAGCTAGTTAAAAGAACCAAACAAGGACATTCTGCCTTCACGACCATTCACAAAATCCTGAGCAATGGAGGTAAGATCCAAAAGGTCCAGTCTATTTTTGTAAACATACAACACCATTAGGTTGTTAAGACGTTCCTGGAACATTGTAGTGCGGAGATAATTCTTTATATACCTCAGTGTGCTGAACGCCCTTTCGCTCGAAGCATTCGTTGCCGGTATGGTCATTAGTAGCTTGACCAGTTTTATAACCTCGCCCATCAAAGCTTTCTTTGCAGGTGTAAGGCTACGGCAATACGTAAACACGTCATGGATGTTGGCTTGACCTTCCCCATCGTAATTGGTGCGCAGGATTTCTAGATGGGTACATAGACTCTCGCGAGAAAAGTCTGATCCGTAAAACTGAACAACGGTGTCCAGCTCATCACTGAAATCACCAGCAGTCACAGTTTTGAGCAGCAAACTTTCACAGGCAGAATGAATTTTGTAGTCTTCCTGGTCAAAACGGGTTTTAATGCATGATGTCACAAGATCCAGAGCTTCGTAATACACCGTCCGATAATGAGCTTCGACTGTTGTTGGAAATTCAGCTTGCGCAATACCACTGACACATTCTTCTATTCTGCGTGGGGCTTTTCTTCTTCGTGGTAGTTGTGGCTCATTCACTCCTTTGCTCTCACTCTCTGCGACGACTCTCTGCCAAAATAGATGGAATGAATCATCGTTCCGTATGCTATCGAGAGTCTTCACAGTCATATCGGCAATTTCCTGAGCCTCACATGCTGATAGATCCCTCATCTGGAGAGTGGTGCTTAGCGCATCTGCGTGCTTCAAGATTCGAGCACCCAATGACAAGCCAAAAAAGAAGTCGAATTTCTCCATCTGAGAACTTACACCTTGAACACGAGCTTTTGTTTCGGTATCAGTGTACTCTTCTAATGACCATTCCCACAGCCGTTTTAGTTCCTCGTAGTTGTTTAGGATACTTTGCATTGAATCGGCGCGGACAGTCCAGCGTGTCGGACAGAGTCGTCGTATGTTACTGCGAGGTTCTTCGTCGCTGGTGTTTTTTCTTATTGTTTCCAGCCGTGCGTCTCGTTTTGGGGAACATTTTACCAGCTTGGTAATTTCATGCGTCGTCTCTAGGGCATTCTTCACAATCTTACTCTGCTTGATAGTATCAGCACAAGCAAGATTGAGAGCATGCCCGTAGCAATGCGTGTAGAGAGCTCTAGGCTCAATCTTCTTAATCATTGCTGCGACCCCTCCTTTGCTTCCGGCCATTGTGCTACACCCATCGTAGCATTGTCCTCTACACTTCTGCATGGACAGATTCATTCGCGTCAAGACGTCAAGTATTACGGTCTTGATTGTCGCAGCATCGATTTTGTCCACTTTATGCATGCCAATAAAGTCCTCATGAGGAAGCAGATCATCATCCACCCAGCGCAGGCAGATAACTACTTGTTCTCTATTGGTTTTGTCAGTCGTTTCATCTGCCATGATGCAGAAAAAAGTAGAGTTGCGGATATTCGCTGCCACATCTCTGAGAATCTGTAAAGCCATGACCTTCAACATCTCGTTCTGCATATCATGCGACGTGTATTTCCGTCCGTATTAGCGTTCAATCCAACGAAGAAGCTCGGGGTCGTCTTGGCCACGGAGGATTAGCAGTTGGTACAAATTGGAATTCTCATCGTTGCCATCACCGCGTAATGGCAAACCTTGTCTCGCAAGAAAGCGAACACTTGACAATATTTTCAGCAGGTTTCTCCGTCGGACCATTTTCTCTGCCTCATGTTGAGATGACAATTGCTCGGCGACATCTTTTGTCGTTAAGGCAGTTGCTAACATCGATGTGGCATTCTTGTGGAAATTTGATTTCTCGTGTTTAGTAAAGCCCTTTCCACTCTCAGTTGCCTTTTTCCAGGCCGAAAATCCAGTCTCAACAAATGAAAGTTCCCCTTTCTCCGTGGACGGTAGTTTCATAGCTGTAGTCCGGGCACAAGTATGGCATAACACAGTGTCGTTCTCTTCTATATAGTGCAGCCAGGGCCATCTTCGAAACCACGATGCCTGGAATCGATACTTCTTTTTCCCAAACTCTCTTTGCGGGAAGTTAAAATCACAAGGTTGATGTGGAGTATCGTGAAGAGTTCTCCCTAATTGTGATTGTAAAATTTCTGGGCTGGTATGAGAAGCACTAATTGAGGGCAGTGTTGAAGAGACAAATGGTGACGTGACTGAAGCTGTTGGCGAATCGTTATAAACCTCGTGCAGCTCTGAGTCTGACGTACTAGGAAGATCATCATGCAAACAGCTGTCAATCGCAGGATCTTCGTTATCAACAACGGCAGTGCCAGTGGTGGAAGGAATGGGCAACGTTATCTGTGATAATATAGAGTCATCTTCAATTTGAGCTTCAAGATCAAAGTGATTAACTGAATCAGAAGAAGTACATGTAGAACAACTCTGATTTAGCGGGTCATCCTCGGCTTCAGCCGTTATTGTCGTTGACGATTTCGGACTGAAAAAGGGGAAAGGAATCGGTATAAGCACGAGATTCGGCACATTAAACAACAAATACACTTTTTAATTCCCCCTTCAGTATTCCGTACCTTGACTTGAGTCAGTAGCTGCCTCTGGCGAGTCATTTATGAATTATCCTAATGGTACTATACTGACCACCACAATGTTCTTACCTCAGCATATCCGTAAGTTTGCGGCACTTTGCTGCATCCTCTTTGAGCAGAAGCTCCTTCCTTTTCTTGATGACATCTTTGCGCGGCATGATGCGCAAAAAAATCTCAAATAGAATCGTGTACAAAAAAGTAACACAATGGAAGCGAGAAAAGATAAATACAGTGGCAGTGAAGTGATGAACCAAAGCGCGGTGATTTCGTGAGGATTTTATTTAAGTTTATAAACAACCACATGTCTGTTTCCTGTTAATATGTCATCGCTATGCTTTTAGCAAATATATTCTATAAATATATCCGTTTCATATGGCATCAAGAATTTTCCCACACGCGGAAAATGGAATGTCGAAGCAATCTTAAATAAAAAAACTTATCCCAGTCTCCGCAAATATCTGTTAGTCTGTTACTTGGGTCATGGGAAGATAAGGAATATTATATATTTGGCTACATTTTGTTCATAACAATCCAGTTGAAAAAGGCACACATGCTCTGCGCGCACGCGTTTTGTTTAATATCCAGGGCTTGGCTAAAAAAGGGCACTTCTTCGCCAAATTATTGGGGGGGTAAATACCCCCCCCCTACCCCCCCCCCCCCGGTCGCGCCGGCCCTGGCTATATGTCTGATTGTCTGTATATATACGCAGAAAGAAATCAACTGTACTTGGTACTGCTTGAGTTACATGTAGGCGTATAAAATACTTATTCAAAAAGTGCGTTGATTATTGTTGAGACAAATCAATTCATGTGTTACCAGAGTCTAACGTAGTAAAGATTAGAACGAAAGCGATATATTATCACATTCTTTTAACAATGCGATTAGCGATCGGGTTTCCTGTTTTTCCCAATTTACCTATAAAATTGTCATTTTAAGATTAGAGTTAATTAGGGTTGGGGCAGGGCTTGGGTTAGGGATTGGGTTGGAGTTTAAGCAACGGCTAGAATTAAGCAATATTGTTAAGTGATTAAGGTTAGGGCATTTAAAAACTAATAATTATTGTCGATTCTAGATGATACGTGAGAGCATATGCTGATATGTCGCAAGGTTATCAAGCATTTTCAGTATGTCTTAGTGAACAATTTACGTTGTTCAATCATTATCTGTAGGCCAAATAAATACCAGTATCCGCATTGCGTACCTATTTTAGACCAGAGTTTTCGCATTTGCTTGAATAAGATTTTTGATCAGCCAGTCAAACCACTCACTGCACCTAAGTTGCAGTTTTCACTTATTTTACCATTCACTGGTAATCATGGCCTACAAATCCGCCAACAACTTTTAAAATTATTGTCATCTTCATATCCGCACATTAGCCTTCGAATAGTATTTCGACCAGTCTGCCGAATCTCAAGTTTCTTTCGCTTTAAAGACCGGATTCCTATGCGCCTAAGATCCAACGTTGTTTATAAATTTACGTGTCAAAGCTGTTCCGCTTTGTATATCGGTAAAACATGCCGTCATTTACACACCAGGGTCTGCGAGCATATGGGCATTTCGGCCTACACAGGTAATGAGATTCCTTTTCCTTCCCAATCATCCAGTGTCTTAACACATACGAAAAAAACCGGACATCCGATTTCCTTTGAAGATTTTTCCATTCTCTCCACCGGTAACTCGCAGTTCGAGGTCCTCCTTAAAGAGAGTTTATTAATATCTAAAACAAATCCTTCACTTAATGCCAACATCAGTTCCTTTCCGTTAGCGTTGTTTTGATCTCCTGACACGACGCTACACCTATCACCTTTCTCTATTTCCTCATCTCTATTTTTGTAATTGCCTAGGTTATTTAAGCCGAGAATTTATGTAAATCTATATCACTCTGATGATGTTACTCGTGTAGTGACGAAACGTTAGTTTTTTATTAAAGTATTTCAATCTTCTCAATGTATTCCTATTCGATATGGTGTTTTTAAAAGTTATCTGCTGGGCAATAATATTTATCACCCGACTACGTTTTCCGCCTGGTACTTCCATCGCTGAAATCTTGACGAAAAGATTGCATAACTACATTGCGTCCAAAACTTATATCATTACCAAACGCTTTATTATATGCGCGCTGTTCTGTACACGGGTATGCCAAGGTTCCCCGAGTGAACGCCTAAGCAGGCGTCTTATTTAGTAAATATTTGTGAGTTTATCCATGAAGATTTGGAAATGTGTTTCAAAACCTATATATTTCTGTTCAGTTGGTACGATTTACATGAATTCTATATCGGAACCATCGTTTGAATCTGCCGAATTCAGCACTATAGGTTTTGTCTACTGAAAGTCGGTTAAGATCGTTTAATTATTCGGCTAAACGGGCTTCTACCTTGTTTATATAATATCTCTAATGATTTCACAAGACAGTTCGGGTTTATCTTTCCTAATCTCATTATTGTAGGCTTCGAAAACAGTGTATATTACAAATACGACATGGCAACAGGTGGGAAAATTGTCGTAACTGACCAAAAATCGCGGGCGCATTTGCTCCATTTCTTTATTTTTGTTCGAAATGAGGTTCGTTCAGGTTTGAATGTTTTGTTAACTGAAATATTTGGTACGCTGAAGAAGAGAAACCTCGGCGATTTAAAACTTGTTTTGATGACTTTCATGTGAGCTATATATTCCTATGATCGGAGTTATGGAAACCTTGGATTATTCGAGGAGAATATGCAACAAACAGGGTTTTTCGTTTCGATGTCCATTTTGTTTGTGTCGACAAACTGTTTAAACAGCAAAATATTACTAAAAGGTGAGTTGAAGTATCTAGATCATATGTTTATCTTTAAAAATACTGTGTGAATTGTTAATATTGAAGCCCACTTGACGGTGTAAATTTATCGCCTAGTTGCTTAATATCCTAAACGCAGTTAAAATCAGTGCTTTTGAACGAGCCATAGTTAAAAATTTAGCCCTTTGCCACCCAAATTTTATTCTCTTAAACTATCCATAGTTCTTTGCTCCATCCACTGAAATAAATGACAACGTCCGGAAAAATCGAAAACGAACTGAATCTTGTGCCCTTTCGCCTGTCCATAGGAAATTGCGATAACAGTCGGCTTAGGAAATGTGCTTGAATTACCGTATATTGTTTGTTAATCGTCTAAATGAAACTTTACAACTGCTTACAGGTTCTTGCAGAATGACTAAAACCAGTCTGTTTAAGAATCAACTGCATTTCCGAAGCCTACGCGAACTCTAAAGTTTGCTCATTTTCGGTACACAATTTTGACAGCTATAAAAAGCGACGAAAGCCAATAAATTAAAATTTTCGCCTATGCCACCAATTTTTTTGTCTTTCAAAGTATGCTTTTGATCCTAATTGTTAACATTGTACCAGTTTCTGAGCTTCAAAAAATCGTAAACACTTGAATTTCACGCTTTGAATTTGAGTCACTTGAAGCCGCCATTTTGGATTTGGAATATTGAACAGAATAACCGCTACCAAAAATAATATTGCATTGTTATCATGCAAATCTTTGTGTTCTTTTTCTCTTTTTAGATACTATATTAGCTATATTTATGGCTAAAGAAAAAGTTAAAAGAGTGAAGTGTTTAATATGCTGTATATATTTATATACATGCTTATTTTGAAATTGCTAGATTTAAATAGGCTAAGTGTGTTCAAGCAAAGGTTGACCAACAATGTTGAGTGAAGATACTGAAAGGATTCAAGTTTATTTAATTTACATATATTCTGCTACATGTACTTATGTTTAAATGTTTATATATAGTCTTATTGCTTATTAATGTTAAAAAAAGTTGGAATGTTACTCATGTGTTGTACTGTAATAGACTCTGTTGTAATTTAAATTGGCAGTAATATGAAGATGTGACAATAACTCCTTATTTTTGCTGTGAATTGTTCTTTTCATTTTCTACTGAACCTTTGACATAACCACCAAAAAGGCCAGACACAAGCTAGTTATAAATTGTATTATTGAGTTTATAAAACACGAGCAACTGCCAACTCGTACTTCCCTGAGCTTTAATATTATGTGTATTATAACCAAAAACTATTTATTATGGGTTTTTCTCTTTTTTATTGTATGGTAGAACATAGTATGTTTCTTATTCAGTATTTCGTTTTTAATAAAATATCTAAAAAGAAGTAGAATTACCAAAAAACTCTTCGGATTATTTACAGCTTAAAAGCCGCCATATTGCCGTCCCAGTCCCCCGCAAGCTTGTTTATATCACGGTTTTCGCGCATGCTCAGACAATTTTCCCACCTGTTCGACATGGCCCGTTGCCACATCGCCCATTGCTTTGTTTACATGCAGTTCTCCACGGGGGGTGGGGGGATTGCATCAATGCACTTCATATAAGATCCAATATAGAAGATTTCGCTCGGTTTGTCAAATATTTTGCACTGTTTCGCACAGCAGGTTTTCTAGATGTGCAGGGGCCGCGCCAAGGTTGCAGAAATCAGTAGCCCGAGTGAACGCCTAAGCAGGCGTCTTGTTTGTGTTAAACTCAGAAGAAATAATATCGAGACATTAGTCTTTCATGCATAGCTTTCCAAGACGTCCTCCCTTGACGAGTAAAATCGTCTGGCGTTGGACAGAGTAAAAAGATCAAGTTGTCTCACAATAACAAAGCGATTGAAAAGGTTAATGTGGTCACTGTCACTGATAGAGATAAATAATTTTGAATGTGGTTATTATCTAAATTATTTCTAAGTATGAAAGGAATGGACAGTAAAGTTGCTTTTGACCACTGATGTGAAAATTGTTGCGTCTGTACTCTGTATGGTAAAGCACAGCAAGGCAAAGCACATCCCAGCGAAGCAAAACAAGGCAAAGTAAAGCACAGCCCAGCGAAGCAAAACAAGGCAAAGTAAAGCACAGCAAACTTCAAGCAAAGCACAGCAAAGAAAAGCAAAGGACAGCAGAGCACAGCAAAGCAAAGCAAAGCAAAGCACAGCAAAGCACAGCACAGCAAAGCACAGCAAAGCACAGCAAAGCACAGCAAAGCACAGCAAAGCACAGCAAAGCACAGCAAAGTAAAGCAAAGCACAGCAAAGCAAAGCACAGCAAATTAAAGGTCAGCACAGTAAGGCAAAGGACAGCACAGTAAGGCAAAGGACAGCACAGCACAGCCAGGCAAGGCAAAGCAAAGCAAAGCAAAGCAAAGCAAAGCACAGCAAAGCACAGCACAGCAAAGCAAAGCAAAGCACAGCGAGTCAAAGCACCGCACAGCAAAGCAAAGCAAAGCACAGCAAAGCACAGCAAAGCAAAGCAAAGCACAGCAAAGCATAGCAAAGTAAAGCAAAGTAAAGCACAGCAAGTCAAAGGACAGCACAGCAAGTCAAAGGACAGCACAGCAAGTCAAAGGACAGCAAAGCAAGGCAAAGGCCATCAAAGCAAACCAAAGCAAAGTAAAGTAAAGCAAACAACATATCTTCAAGCACGCTGTGACGCAGTTTTAATTGGTTTTGTTATTTATTATTCTGAACTCAAGTTTTCTCAGTCTGGTATACGCTTTATTCTTTGTGTTTATGATTGAACATTACATAGCGATATTTCGAACAATGATACTATAGACTATTTTGATTTTGCTTTGCAATGACACGAAAGATGAAATATGTGTGTTTCCGATTAGTTTATAGAGAATTGGTCTTCTTGGAATATCATTTGATTTCACGATAATATTATTGTAATTTGATATTTAAAAAGGCTACAAGCATGACTGACATGACTGCAGTAACATTTCTAAAAGGTCAAAGTGAGCATAGTACGCAGACAACCTTAAGGTCTACAAGACTCGAACACGTGAAGAAAGACAGTTGTAAAACATGTCACACTACTATGCTACTGAATTTAGTAATAAAATCGCATTTTCGAAAACGCAAGCGGTGATTGGTTAAAAGCCGTGTTTTATAACTCTATGGAAAACAGGGCAAGATTATATTAAATTTTCGCTGTCCGGAATTGGGGAGGGGGAAATTTACTTTGGATGTCCGAGGGGGGAGGGAGTAGTTGGAAATATCAAAATATTAAACAGCTAAGTAAACATAACTTTTAATAATAAGATTTAACAAGTCATAGATACATAACAAGTACAAAACTATATAAGTTGTCTAAAATATCAACAGAAAATAGAAATATCAATGAGCCATTTTCCAGTCAATATCAAGCGGGACTTCCTGTTGAATCTTTAATAATCGTAACCTTAGCAACCCACGTTTCAAATTTCACTCAACCATAAGAATATTCAACTGTCTGGACAGGAAGTCCCGCTTGATGACTGGAAAATCGTTCGATTTCGATAGGAAATCTTGCAATTTATCACGAATCGAACTCGTAGTGAGAAGAACAGCTATCCGTTTTCCTTTGTTTGGCAATAACTAAGCTTTCGCTTTGGAATTTGAGACAGAAACTGAGCATTGACGTTGATTTTGGTGTGAGCGTTGTCTGTGTTGAGCCTTTCTTTTTTCTTACGTCATCTGTATGAAATGATTGTTTACTCTCGACTCGCAGAGGTCCGTTTTGCCACGATCGCCTGATGTGAGGCGGCTGTATTCGCAGAACTAATTAAACCATTTTTCAAAAAAACCGCGAGGGTGTAATTTTAGCGTTCACTTCTCTCTGGATGTCCTAAGAGGGAGGGGACATTTCTTCTGGGGGGAGAGGGGGGGGGGGGGGGGAGGTATGGATCTTTTCTGTAACGACCCAATATCTCAACAATTACGCCACATAATATAAGCCATTCATACACCTTAATCTTTTTTTTTCTCAGAAAACGTTTCTTGTGTTTCTATAGAATTATAGAAACACGAGAGGAAGTTTGGGAAAATGAAAAATTACAGTGGGAACACGATCCCGCAGGGCGAGTGTCTCCACACTATTTCGAGTTTTTCCAAACTTCCACGAATTTTTCTATAACTTTATGGCAACACGTAAAACCTTTTCTATTTCTTAACTAGTGTACTACTAAATTAACATGCGTATAATGTCCAGCACGAATCTAAGCAATGCTCTCTTTGTAAAGGTATTGTACAACAGCATTGAAATAGTCCCAAGCCACAGTCTCTGGTGGATACATGCAAGTTGTGAATATGAATGGACTTACTGTCCTTATATGATGGAGAATTTCTTTTCAAGTACATAACTCTCCTTTCGATGTAAAATTGTGTTTTTGCAGAATAGTACTGCTTGGTAAGTAGCAATGTTTGCCATGTCTGTCTGTCTGTCTGTCTGTCTGTCTGTCTGTCTGTCTGTCTGTCTGTCTGTCTGTCTGTCTGTCTGTCTGTCTGTCTGTCTGTCTGTCTGTCTGTCTGTCTGTCTGTCTGTCTGTCTGTCTGTCTGTCTGTCTGTCTGTCTGTCTGTCTGTCTGTCTGTCTGTCTGTCTGTCTGTCTGTCTGTCGGTCTGTTTGTCTCCAAGATATCCCACCAAATACTGCACAGATGTTTATCAAAGTTTGTGGAAAGATTGATCATAGACCAAGAACCAACCCATTCAATTTTGGTTGAAATTTGGGTGAGAAATTAATAAAAATCTGACTACAAGATTCTCTGTGAAGAAGAAATGCTTGATTGTGCTCATTATCCTTATTTTATGCAAACCTTTTTGCATAATGGGTCATTCCAGAAAAGATCCATACCTCCCCCAGGGGGGTAAATTTACTTCTGATAATAGTAAAATGTACTAGGACGTCTGAAGGGGGGAGGGGGTCAACTTCACATTTCCTCCGTGGGGGAGGTGTGCATATTTTCTGGAATGACCCAATTTTGGTACGAGTGCAATCAAGCATTTTATTCATTCATACAAGTGTAGTAATAATAACCCACTGGTGGAGGTATTTACTCAGTCTCTGGCCTCTTGTATGTGTATAAAAGATTCTTAATTTGGTGGCTATTTTGGAATGAGGTCTATTTATGCGTCAATTCTCGTTGGTGCACCGCGGTTAAATATAGCCATTACCGAACGCGACCGCGCTTGAGGTAACTATACTTAGGGCTGCGCTAAATGTCGCACAATAGACGAATTTAATTCAGATGAATTTAATTGTTTGAATTTTATTCGACGAAACTGCGACGTATAACTCGATTAAATTCGACTCACGAAGAAAATTCGTCTTGGCAATTAAATTCGTGTGAGTCAGACAGATAATGCGACGATAATTATGCGTGTTCGAGTTGCACGACGAATTATCGTCGTGTCAAATTAAATGTTTCTCTTCTATCTGTGACAATTCGCCACCATGTTTTCAAGAAATTGTTTTCAGGCTCCACGGGTCCAAGTAAAAACAATTAAATTCGACTGAAATTCGACGTTTAACTTGACGTCGCATTTACGTCGCATCACCGACGAAGTTAATTCAAATTAAATTCGTCAATTAAATTCGTCTATTGTGCGACGTTTAGCACAGGCTTTACTTAGTTCATGATCACAGAGGTTGCCTGAGAAAACTGAGATACTGGGTTCATTATCACAGAGATTGTCCCTTGATTAACCCTTATTTTCCCAACCATGCATAAATCAAGTTAACTGCCTCGGGCTAATATATATTAACTTGGCATTAACTTGATTCATGCGTGGTTTGGAGTAATTATTATAAATAAACAACCGTGGTACATCAAAGAAAACCGAGGTGATCGTAAACTAATATATAGGTTAGTTGCCTTACATATTAAAGGACCTACTATATTGCTTTAAAACTAGAATACTATTTTTTTGTTAAAAAGCAATGGATATCATCTATATTATGAATGAACTAAGTCAGTTAGTTATCGGCTATTCCAGTCTTAGTAACTAACCTATACATATTGCATTGTTCTCAGTTTGTTGGCCTGATTTTGTTCATGTATTTCGGTCTCTTTTGCAGCTAAAAACGGTCTTGCCAGTATTCAAAAAATGGCATCAGCTCAAGAAAGTTTTGATGCAGGGAAAATGCGCCATGAAGTAAGTAATTTAAATATCAGTACTATTTTTAGAACTATTTGAAAAAGACCAAACTGGGACTAGTTGCATAGATTTATTTATTTTATTTATTTATTTATTTATTTATTTATTTATTTATTTATTTATTTATTTATTCATTTATTCGTTCGTTCGTTCGTTCGTTCGTTCGTTCGTTCGTTCGTTCGTTCGTTCGTTCGTTCGTTCGTTCGTTCGTTCGTTCGTTCGTTCGTTCGTTCGTTCGTTCGTTCGTTCGTTCGTTCGTTCGTTCGTTCGTTCGTTCGTTCGTTCGTTCGTTCGTTCATTTGTTCATTTGTTCATTTGTTCGTTCGTTTGTTCGTTTATGCAGCTATTCAATTATTCAGTTGTTTAGTTATTTAGTTATTCGTTCATTCATTCATTCTTTCATTCATTCATTCATTCATTCATTCATTCATTCATTCATTCATTCATTCATTCATTCATTCATTCATTCATTCATTCATTCATTCATTCATAATTTATTTATTTCTTCTCTCCTTCCTTTATTTGTTTGTTTGTTTGTTTGTTTGTTTGTTTGTTTGTTTGTTTGTTTGTTTGTTTGTTTGTTTGTTTGTTTGTTTGTTTGTTTGTTTGTTTGTTTGTTTGTTTGTTTGTTTGTTTGTTTGTTTGTTTGTTTGTTTGTTTGTTTGTTTGTTTGTTTGTTTGTTTGTTTGTTTGTTTGAGCAAATCTACACGCGTATAAAAATTCCACAGCTCGTTGACGGGATGTGTTCGCAACAAGCTTGTAGCAGTTAACAGTTGTTAACAAGTTGTGATTTTATCAAGCCAATGCATGCTTGTTGTCAACCTTGTAACAACTTGTAAAGTGCAGAGCAGGATAACAAATTGTTGCAACAACTTGTCAAAAGTCCGTTGAAGTCATCAACTTTGTTACAAGTTGTCAACAACCTGTTACAGACTTGTTAACAAACTGGGAACAACCAGTATGAATGCATCCTGGTAACGGCTTGGAACAGCTTTGTAACAACTTTCTTACAGGTATGGAATAATCCCGGTGTTTTTACGTGTGTACTTTAAAAGAAAACAATTTTTTTGTGATACCAGGTCAATTTAACTGTACATCCCACCCACTACACTATCTCCACGAAAGCTCTGTTCAGTACAAACGCCATCTGTCACAAACGTTTAAAGTGCATATACGAGAATTTTCCTTTTTTCCCCCTAATCGAAACGATTTTAAGGATATATAACATAACTTAAACGGGTAAAAACTTCTCTAGATAGATTGCATCAAACATAGCCAAAGCGTTTTTCCTAAACATGGCCGGGAGAAAAGAGTCTGAGTAATGGCGATGACGTCAAATCGGGACAAGCTGTTGGAGGACTACATTTGTTTACCTATAGTTTGGAGAGACTCTTCAGAAAATTATCGATTACTCTGTGGTTTGTGACAATGTCTACATCTGGATCTTAAATCAACTAAACAACTGCAGTCGTCGATTACAGCTTGTCCCGATTTGACGTCATCAGCGTTATTATGACTCAGACTCTTTTCTCCTGGCCATGTTTTGAAAAACTCATGTTTGATACAAGATATCTCGAGAAGTTTTTATCCGTTTAAGGTGTGTTATATATCGTTAGAATCGTCTTGATACGGCCGATTTTTAGAAAAATAATGAAAATTCTCGTATATGCACTTTAAATTGTTAAACGTTAACAAGTTACAAACCGACGTTTTGTTTAATTTTGTTGATATGTAAAGTAATCTTAAGATTTTTAAACTGAAAACAGATTTTTCAAGCAAGAAACAGAAACATTAAAATGGTAATTGAGTTTGTTGCTGAGACGGCAAAAATTCTACAAGACAAAGGAAGAAAGAATGACTTTGAATATATAGTAGATAGATCTACTGAACTTCTTCAAGGTAACTTAATGTTCAAAGAATTAATGTTATTGTCTCTTATTAGAAAATTTGATGGAAATAGGGAATGTAGGGAAATGTTGAAGTACTGTATTGAGCTTGAAAAATTATTAAGTAATTCAGTTGAGGAAAAGAGTTTGCGAATGACTATTCTTCTTAGAATTGCAGAAATATATATTAATACTTCACATTATAGTAAATCAATAGAATATACCCTAAGAGCTGAAAAGATTGCAGATGAACTTAAAGACAAATCAGGCAAGGCAGAATGTTGCGAAAAATTAGGAAATGCGCGTCTACGGCTGGCAGAGTATGAAAAAGCCGTTTCCTATTACAATAAAGGTCTAGCAATTATTACTGAATTAGGAGATTGGTCAGGAATAGCATCTAGCAATGGAAATTTAGGGAATGCCTATCATTGTTTGGGGCAGTATGAAAAAGCTATTCAGTATTATAATAAAGGTCTAGAAATCAGCATTGAAATAGGAGATCGGTCAGGAATAGCAAGTAACAATGGAAATTTAGGGATTGCCTATCATTGTTTGGGGCAGTATGAAAAAGCTATTCAGTATTATAATAAAGGTCTAGAAATCAGCATTGAAATAGGAGATCGGTCAGGAATAGCAACTAACAATGGAAATTTAGGGACTGCCTATCGTTGTTTGGGGCAGTATGAAAAAGCTATTCAGTATAATAATAAAGCTCTAGAAATCAGCACTGAAATAGGAGATCGGTCAGGAATAGCAAGTAACAATGGAAATTTAGGGACTGCCTATCGTTGTTTGGGGCAGTATGAAAAAGCTATTCACTATAATAATAAAGCTCTAGAAATCAGCACTGAAATAGGAGATCGGTCAGGAATAGCAAGCGCCAATGGAAATTTAGGGATTGTCTATTCGAGTATGGGGCAGTATGAAAAAGCTATTCAATATTATAATAAAGGTCTAGAAATCAGCACTGAAATAGGAGATCGGTCAGGAATAGCAAGTAACAATGGAAATTTAGGGACTGCCTATCGTTGTTTGGGGCAGTATGAAAAAGCTATTCAGTATTATAATAAAGGTCTAGAAATCAGCACTGAAATAGGAGATCGGTCAGGAATAGCAAGTAACAATGGAAATTTAGGGACTGCCTATCGTTGTTTGGGGCAGTATGAAAAAGCTATTCAATATTTTAATAAAGGTCTAGAAATCAGCACTGAAATAGGAGATCGGTCAGGAATAGCAAGTAACAATGGAAATTTAGGGATTGTCTATTCGAGTATGGGGCAGTATGAAAAAGCTATTCAGTATTATAATAAAGGTCTAGAAATCAGCACTGAAATAGGAGATCGGTCAGGAATAGCTAGTGACAATGGAAATTTAGGGGCTCCCTATCGTTGTTTGGGGCAGTATGAAAAAGCTATTCACTATTATAATAAAGGTCTAGAAATCAGCACTGAAATAGGAGATCGGTCAGGAATAGCAAGTCACAATGGAAATTTAGGGACTGCCTATCGTTATTTGGGGCAGTGTGAAAAAGCTATTCACTATTATAATAAAGGTCTAGAAATCAGCACTGAAATAGGAGATCGGTCAGGAATAGCAAGTGACATTGGAAATTTAGGGCGTGTCTATCGTTGTTTGGGGCAGTATGAAAAAGCTATTCAGTATTATAATAAAAGTCTAGAAATCAGCATTGAAATAGGAGATAGGTCAGGAATTGCAAATAATAATGAAAATTTAGGGTCTGCCTATCGTTGTTTGGGGCAGTATGAAAAAGCTATTCAGTATTATAATAAAGGTCTAGAAATCAGCACTGAAATAGGAGATCGGTCAGGAATAGCAAGTAGCAATGAAAATTTAGGGACTGCCTATCGTTGTTTGGGGCAGTATGAAAAAGCTATTCAGTATTATATTAAAGGTCTAGAAATCAGCACTGAAATAGGATATCGATCAGGAATAGCAACTACGAATGGAAATTTAGGGACTGTCTATCGTTGTTTGGGGCAGTATGAAAAAGCTATTCAGTATTATAATAAAGGTCTAGAAATCAGCATTGAAATAGGATATCGGTCAGGAATAGCAAGTAACAATGGAAATTTAGGGACTGCCTATCATTGTTTGGGGCAGTATGAAAGAGCTATTCAGTATTATAATAAAGGTCTAGAAATCAGCACTGAAATAGGAGATCGGTCAGGAATAGCATGTAAAAATGGAAATCTAGGTAATGCATATTCCAAGATGGGGCTGTTTCAAAAATCCCTTAAATGTTTTCGAGAAGCATTTAAAATTAGTTTAGAAATTGGTGATCGAAGTTTGGAATGCATTTCTTTAGGAAACATAGGGAACTCTTACTTGTCACTGTATTTGTTTGTAGCTCGCGAAACGGAAGATGTGAGCAACTTAAAAAACGCTGTGTCATTTCTTAAGAGATCTGTTATATGTGGTGATAAGATTTTATTCGACTTGAGCGTTGACAAAAATAAGATATCATTCACTAGTGAATACCTTAAACGATATGTGATTCTAATGTATTGTTTTCTTTTGTTAAAACGCATCGAAGCCGCGTTGTTAGTTATTGATCTTGGAAAGGCCAAGGCACTGCATACTTTTATCGAGAAACGAAAGAAATCAGAGATTGATGACATGGGCAATTATACAGACAAGACTTGGCAAGCAGTTGAGTACAAAAAAGAACGCGATCAGGTAGTTGATCTTAAAAAAACTATGCAGCTTAGTGACAGTTGTTGTACTGTCATATTTTACGCTTTTGATGATGAAAAGTTTTTGAACGTTTGGGTTTTAAATGATGATTGTGATACCAAACATATTAATTTTAAAGAGATTGATGGTACTTTATCGCCCCAAGTTTACATTTGCAAAAACCTAATCTCTTTTCTTTGCATTTTAAAATTGAAACTTAGCCGAACTTCTTCATTTTTTAATGAAAAAGATTTGCCTTCTGGTACTGGGAATTTATTGGATGTTATCGACCTCTCCAAAACACTATCTTTATTCAATTCTGAAACGCCTCTGGTTCGCGAAGCGAACTTAGACAATAACATGCAAAAGACAAGGTCCGGTCCTTCTCAATCAAATAAGATAAATCTTGAAAGAGTAGTGGAGATTTACGATTTAGCTCATGTTCATCTTCCGAAAATGAAGAGCCTGGAGTACTTAGATATCGCCATGCTAAGGAATGAAAAAAGAATTGCTTTGTGTATGTTGCGAAAATTGTTTGTATCACTTATCGATCCGATAAAAGAGTTGATCAAGGGCTCCAAGCTGATTATCGTTCCTGACAAATTTTTATTTTTTGTTCCATTTTCCACGTTGTTGGATGAAAACTTTTCTTACTTGTCGAAAACCTATAGCATTCAAATTACACCATCTTTGCATACACTATACTCCAGTATGTTAACCAAAGAGCATGCTAATCTAGGCCCTGCCTTGTTTGTTGGTAATCCATCAGTAGGCCCAGTTAAGTTTGAAGAGCTTGAATATAATCAATCAGATCTCTGTCCATTGCCACATGCTGAGAAAGAAACCAAATATCTTGCGCGACGTTTTAATGCGAAACCATTAACTGGGCGTAAGGCGATAAAAAGTCTTGTTTTAGAACGTATTCGTAGCTCTAGCATTATTCACATTGCTGCACATGGCCACCACAAGCGAGGAGAGATTTTTCTGGCACCAAACCCAGAGTGGAAAGAGCAAGGTTTAGATATGCCAAATGAAGAATTTTATCTTCTGAGAGAAAGCGATATTATTGACATTAAGATAAAAGCACGCTTAGTTGTTCTATCGTGTTGTTATACAGGAAGAGGTAAACTTTCTTCAGAAGGTGTCGTTGGTCTTGCACGCACATTTCTTGCAGCCGGTGCTCGCTCTGTCATTACTACACTTTGGCCTACTGACGACAAAGGGTCCGAATTGTTTATGAAAAAATTTTACGCCGGACTTTTAGGGGAAAGGTCGGTTTGCGACGCTTTACAAGAAACAATGAAAATATTTCAACGTCATGAAAATCGTTTCTGTCGTTCATATCGTATTTGGGGACCTTATACTGTTTTTGGTGAAGATGTTAAGTTCTCCGAAGAAGATATTAATAAGATAAAAGAAGAATCTCAGAAAAGGAGATAAAATGCTAGGATGTATGTTAGGTTTTATTAAAAAGACAAAAAGGGCAAAACTTTGATAATTTAGGATTTATAAAAGAAAGCTCTTATTTCTTGTAATTTTATTCTATTTTGATTATTTGCTTTATTGTACAGTATTTTTACAGAATTTTTTCATGTATTATTTCGGGGAGTGAGCCTGATAGTAGCCCTACTTATAAGTTCTAAAATATCAAGAGTTGAAGTTATAGTCAAATTAACTTAAGTACTAGTCCTTTCCAGCAGTAAAAGTAAACTCAGGTATAACAGTTGTAAAGGGGAGTGAGCCTGATATTAGCCCTACTTATTAGTTCTAAAATTTCAAAAGAGTTGAAGTTATAGTAAAAGTAACTTAAGTACTAGTCCTTTCCAGTAGTAAAAGTAAACTCAGGTATAACAGATGTAAAGGGGAGTGAGCCTGATAGTAGCCCTACTTATAAGTTCTAAAATTTCAAGAGAGTTGAAGTTATAATCAAATTAACTTAAGTACTAGTTCCTTCCAGTAGTAAAAGTAAACTCAAGTATAATAGCTGCATGTAAAGGGGTCTGAGGCATACTAGCCTGAAAAAAAATTGTATAGGAACACCTCAGAAATGTGGTTGTAGTTTTGTCATTTCAAACTAGCAGTTGTTGTAGCGAGTCTCGTAAGGTATTAAAATATTTTAGTTTAAAGCTTTATGCTAATTTTTTTTCAATTAGTTAACTTACAATAGCCGCATGTTATTCACACTGTAAAAATCATATTCAGAGGTTGGCTTTTTGTTAAAAATATTGGAATAGAATACTGCTTAACCTTTTGCAGCCTGTTAGCCATTTTAAAAATCGTATTAATCTTTTCTGGTTGACACCAGTTGAATTATCTTTACCACAGAGAAGATAGGCTGTCAATGGTTGATAAACTATATGTTCTTAAACCTTCACGGCCTGTTATTTTTTCTGGCTAAACCCAGACGATTTTTTTCAAGGCAAGATATGGTCTAGGATGTAAAGGGTTAACTTGATGAAATTTCAAAAAAATATCAAAAAAATGTTTTCCTGATATTTTGTTTCAAGTACGATGCTATATACTTTTTAAAAAGATCATTAATAATTCATGAGAAAAGCACAAAAGAAATTCAAGAAAGTCCGTAGTTTTATAACTGATTAAAAAATCCTGATTTACATTAACTTTAGCCTTGATTTTCTTGGCTTAGACACAAAATTACTACGCCAATGAACTTACCAAATGGGTCGTTTCTAAAGCTATTCAAAACATTCGCAGTATGTGTTTTATGAGATCTAAAATACTCAGCTATCACCTCGTGTTTTAAATCTGATAAGAAAACACTGCGACTCATGTTTTAAATATTACTTCATGAACTGAGATATCTGCGTCTAATGTTTTAAGCAATTGTACAATACAATGTTTCTATTTGATTGATAAAGATAATTCGAGCTGTTTGTCTAGTCAAATCAAGGCTGCTTAGACTTTGGAAATTATTCTTGGGATTCTGGAATCTTCCAGTGGTTACTTCACCAAAGATAAAACAAACTGTGTGGTATTTGAATACAGAGAAAGTCAAACTAACATCATTGGTCCAGGAAGACAACGCTTATTGGAGACACTTGTGGTAATAATTAAATCTGTGCTTTCTGTTGCTTTGTTGACGCCTTCAAGGAAACCCAAATTGTTATATCGACGAGTTTCAAAACCTTGGCCACGACAACAAATAAAGTACATAAAGAATATATCTTATTTTAAAGCTTGAACCATGACAATTATTCTTGATGATGAAGCTAAAGGTTGATCTGTTTGAAACTGAAGTTAAAGATTCCACTTCCACAAGTTGGTGTAATGGTATCTGAGTGGTTCCTCTGCATACTTTGGTTATCGGCCTTGTCAGTTGCTTTACTTATCTTGAAAATTTGAACCCAATTCTTTGAATTATAACTATTTTACTAGTCAAATCAAGCGGCTTGAACTTTACAAAGTGTATCTCTTTAATTTGGAAAACCTCGAATACTGGCATTTGGTAAACTGACAACTGAATATCAACTACAAGCATTAAACTTTGATCTCTATGTTACCAAGCACTGAAATGTTCAACCAGGAATATATTTTCAGACATTCTTCATCTGGTTCGCACCTGTACGTATTTTATCTTCATTGATTCATTGTATTATACTAAGGATGAATATCTCAACAAACGTTATCTGGAACTATCTTAACTTTGACTGTCTTCAGATTATCTCAAGAATGTTTAACTCATGGTCCTTCATATACGTGAACTCCACTAACATTAACCGTCAAACAACAACACTTTGAGAAGTTCTATTTTGACGAAAGCTGTCCTTGAACCATTTTAAACTCTGACTGTCAACCTTCAGTTTACTCTATTTCAGATATTAGATTACTTACAGTTTTACTGTAAGCCTGCTATTCGTCAGAAAACTGAATATTAAACATGAAAGAACGACAACGCTATATATCAAGACTAAAGTCTGGATAGCAAGGAGAATACATCGCCTCTATTTTTTCTCTGTCAAAAAAATGGATTTAAACATTAAATAGCAACCACGATGTCAAGACTAAAGTTTGACTTGCAAGGAATACGTTGCTCCTATTTATATGTTGTATCAAAAAACTTAATATTGGGCAAGTGAAGCTACCACATGGATGCACTGTCAAGATTAAAGTCTGGTTTACAAGTAGTACATTGGCTTTATTACTGCTCTCTCAGAAAACTGAATATTAAACATGAAAGGACTGCCACCCTAAAGTTTGGTTTGCAAGGAGAATACATCGTTTTTATTTATCCTCTGTCAAAAAACTGAATATTAAACATGAAGCAAGCATCACAAAACTAAAGTCTGGTTTGCAAAGTGGCAGCATGGTTTTGGTTTATATTAGAGAAACAGCTCTAGCAAACCTAAATAAACATCCAGCTTCATATTGCTTAAAGATTTAGTTGTGGATATCTTTTACGGCCAAATTATTTCTTTTCCACAAAGTAAAATGCATTTGTATCAATTTGGACGGATTTATTGAGAATCAAAACCTTTACCCGTTATTTTTTGCAAAAAGCCAACCTCTGAATAGACTGAATAATTAAACACAAACATTCTGTCAGTCACCCAAACAAAAAATGCACAACATAACAACAAGATTACAGATCTGTAAAATCTTGTGCGTTTTTATGTATGTATAGTTCTGACTATTATGCTTCTTTAATCGCAAATATACCAGAAAATGGCGGCTGTAATTTAACCATAATACTTCGTAAACTTAGAGCATCTCAAAAAACAAATAAACAATATTTACTATTATTTCTTTGAATGTTTACATGGTGACAAATTTTAACAGAAGCGTAACGATTTGTGGTAACACAAGTCTATTATTTATTGCTTAACTTTTGATCTGTGGATTCAGACCTTTATCAGATCAAATCTATTAAAGATTTAAAAAAATCCTACGATGTCACAGGAGAGTCATCCGTTGAATAGCACTTGGTTAGCTCTCTTCGATCAACAATCCTGATTCCATTATGTCATTTAATTAATTTTAGAATAAACGTATAAGCACGTAACTACGCCATTGTGTTCTTACGTCACTCTGGTTGTTTAGTTGTTTTGTTTATATGACGTGAGCCAACACGATGTTGGCATTTGCTCTGATGAAGGTCGGAGTCAACAGGTCGAAAGATCAGCAATAAATAAGAAACTGGTAATTCTTGATTCTATTGCAATGTTTATTATGTTAACATGGATTAAGTAAGCAAAAACGCGTTTTCCATCAAACTTTATTTTTTTTCAGGCCGTATTTTTCATTATTTCCCCGAAGAAACAATGTTTTCTACGCGAAAAAAATTATGGTTAAATTTACAAGTCGCCATCTTTTCTGGTGCAGTTAATAAGTGCGAGTTAATGTTATGTAATGCTGATGTTTGTATAGTTTAAATTAATCTTATGTAAGTGACTGTAGCTCAGAAATTTAATATTTTATTATAACTTGAACTGAGAACAACTGTAGATTTACATTAATACAATGAGGTTTAAATACATTGAGTTTTCTTTTATATTATTAGATAGAGATAGTCTTGTATTAGTCTTGAACTTTTTAAAATGTATTCGTAATAAAATGGTGCAAAATATAAACACTTAAAAAGTGTGACATTTGCTGCGCAATAAAATAGGTGGAAAAATATTTGTGTTATGTGTTTGTGTTAACTTTTTTGTGTAACCACTGACCTGTAGTGTGTGCTGTGGTGTAACTCTAACCACAACTCGGTTACAACAGGTTGAGTAAAAATAACAAGTTGAAAACCTAGACTCGACTACCACAGGTACCACAAATAAAAATACCTTGCAGTAACATAACTACCTTATAGTTTACTTGTCACCCCTGTATTTACTATTCATTCAGACTCTGATGATATTGCATGTAGCAATGAAAGATTAGACCCTTTATTAAACAACACACCTGCTACTTTAATATGGGCAGGCCTAATTGTGTGCATGTGCTAAATACTGCCAATTAAAAAACTTAAATTATATTGTGTCACCCTGCATAGTAGTCTTTCAACCTTACTGATTTTAGTTATTGTCTGAGGTGCCCAAACTTCAGGTGTGTAGGCCAGGTACAGATTAGCCCAGGTACAGCACTGGTACTGTAGTCTGTAGGTCAATATCGGACACTGTAATTTCTCTATAAATTTTGGTACCATTAGTGTATTTATAACACACACTTGGCTGTTGATGCCATAAGTAGTATAGAATATGAGGCTATGGGACCACTTTTTATTATTTTGCCAAAAACTGCCTCAAAATGTCAGAATTCAACGGAAAATGATGTTTAAAAGGGCAGACTTTTTTCCTCTTTTTCCCCCTTTTCATATTTTAAGGATGGATTATGACGTTTTTCCTGAAAACACCCGAAAGTGATCAGGGTTGTGGTTCTGACGCACATTTCACTTACTCCCCGATTTCTGCTCAGATACTTTTGTCTTGTGTTGGTATACGTATTTCCCCACAGTTACGCCTCCGGATAGCAGTCCGAGACATGGTATATACGGTGTGATTATGGCTACAACCTTACCAACGTCACTTTTTAACAATCTGTCTTTTTGTAATCATGACAATTTTAATATGGAGGGAATTGAACTTAAACCATTAGACCCAAATCATGACTCAGACCCAAATCCTGAAAATGGTCAGGAGGAAACAGATTTTGGGGGTGCTAACGCTCCGGAAGACTTTTCAGAGCGTAATAGTGTTGAATTTGATCACTCTATTGATGACCCCACTGTAAATAATGTGTCAGAAGACAGAGCTGAGAGGATAGGGAGAGGGGTCACATATAAGGACTGTAAGAAATTTTTTACAGAGATACTAGGGCTAGAACCACAATGCACGGATCCACCGTTTATTAAATATATAGTTTATAATAATATAATAGGTATATCCGGAGAGTCTGATAAGTCTGGTTTGGTAGTGGGTTATTCTGTGGAATATCAGGGAGGTGAGTTTAGAACAGTTGGACTGGCTTTAACTGAGGGGGAAAATGATCTACTAAGGGATGGCATTAGAACTGAATATGATCAGTGGACTAAGATCAACCTGGATAGAAAACTGAAAAAAGCTGGAATTGTAACTGCTATTGGTTTAGGGATGATTGCATTAGTGACTGGTCTGTCTGTGGGTCTAACCAGGAAGGGATCTGATATAGTTCATCAGGCTAAGAAATGGGAAAAGTTACATCCATCAAAGGGAAGGGATGTGATACCATGGACAGAAATACAAGCAGCTGGTGGGAAGGTAATTGTTTTCACTGGGGAGTATTTAATAGTGATTATTATGACGGCTGGATTGTTTTCCTACCGTTACACTAAGAGAAGATAATCTGTGAACATATACCTCACCGACCACACTTAAGTCAGCTAAATATCCTTATGTCCGTATGCGTAGGAGGTGACCCCATCTTCCAGCAGGTATCTCTTATCATCAAAGCATGAGAGTGACACCTTATTAATCTCATAACTACCCAACTCATGTTTTACGCTTCGGATGGTTTTCATTTTTTGAAGCACCTGTTTTTTGCCAAGTAATACGTTTTTGTAGTGTTCATGTCTGATTTGTTTTTTAGTGACACTCTTTTTGATCCCCTTCGCGGTTTTTCCACCTGTTCCATCGTCTTTCAGATAAGAATACATCTTACTCCTAAGACCAACGAATTCGGTTATGGGAACACCAGCCGCTTCGTCCTTCATCTTCCCAATAACCTTCTTATTCGACTTGTTGTAGTACTTCGAGCTCTCCGGATAGTCCGAGTTGTCGAAGATGTCTTTGTCGGCCCAGAAGTCTTTGTAAACGTCTTCCGCCTCGATCTCATATGTTAGACTGTCCGTATCGGTGAATAACAACTTAGCCCTACTTCCATATCTCTCCAGCACATAGTTGTAATGAAAGTCGTACATCAAGGTTTTTGATAGATCCAGAATACACATGCCAACATAAGCCGGTCGGTTCAGCATTAGGACTTCCTTAATCTTATGAACAGCAACGAGGTTTTCGTTGAATATTTTGGCGGACACAAAGGTTGGTTTGGAAGTCAACCTCAACATCTTTTTCTCACTGGTGACCAACCGAACGTCTACACGCTTTCTCAGGTTTTCCATCGTCTTACCGAAGACGCTGTTGTTCATCAGCTTAAAGAAGTCCTTTTCGAAGGCATTCTTGGCAGCAGTTCTCTTCACGGTATTGAAGTCGATGTATTGCTTCAGCCAAGGGGACTGATTGAACAGCAAAACCCGGTGAACTTTTTTCACCTTCATCCCAAGTCTGACGTACAGCTGTAGGTTTCTGTAGTGGACGACATACCTTTCCTTTCCCATTAGGTTGGTTACCAGCTTACTAACACCACCAACGCTGACGCCGAACTTCCTTTTAATCTCAGAACAGTACTCCGACAACATATCTTCCCGTATTTCCATCTTCTCAGGGGCTAATGGGTAGTCGTTGTGTAGATCGTGGAGTTCGGGAGGATACTCAAGGTCAACCTCAAGTATCACTCCAGTCCGACTGTCATTTTCCGGAAGTTCCCAGGCTAGGTTTTTCAGCTTACCCTCACTCATCCACCTGAATCCACCAGTCGGAAGGCACTGACTCATGGCCCAACCATATAGATTGTTGGCATCCAGGTACATTATGTACTTTACAGCCTCATCCTCACTATATCCCTTCATGTATGGGTTGTTGGCTTTTCCATATCTGTTAGCTATGTAACTGACACCACCTCTCAATCCTTTCTCAATGAACTGGAACATGTCGATGTCAGTCATCAGCTCCAGCTCAATCTCAGTCATTTTCAACATAGCGTCCCATGCCAACCCAGGCGAGGTGAAATAGTGACAGGGGTCCAACCCATAGTACTGAACACAGGTCTCCCTAAAGTTTTCAAAGACGTCAGCCAACAACAAAACATCCGATTTCAGATACACATCATGATAATCCCCCATCGTTCTCATCTCAAACTCTCTCCAATCCTCCAAAGCATGTGAATACTGTTTGTCGGTTATCGGTTCGTCATTCAACACACTATAAAACTCATTCTTTGGAGGCAACTCTGTTTCATCGAACCGACTGAACGCGTTCATGTAGTCATAAGGATAAACACCCTTCGATCTCATAAGATACAACCGATCACCGAATTCCTCAGCTGTGTACCTGAACGACCCAGCCGGTAAGTTACCAACCAGCCTATCCAATGAACTACTCATGAACTGAAAACTGTCCAGAAACACAAGGTTTTTACCTAACATGAAGGCCATGTACTTTTCCATATTATTTGGGATGACGTTAATCTCCTGTCCGAACTTCCCAATCTCACCCATGATGAGATGACTATCATAACCCCTCAGGTTGTGTAAGATGACTGGTATTTTATCAGTCATTCTATGATTTCTGTTACAAAGCTGATGGGCCGATCCCCGATATCTTCCCGTTACATGACAATGGTCCCGGACCCTAACATCCCTTTCCCCATACTCCCGACCACAGATGTGACACCCGTTGGCGTCCCTAAAGTCCACCCTGTCGGAATCAGTCAGAACCATGTCCCGGTTGAAGTGCTCTTTCCGAATACCCTTACAGTACTCCACTTCTTCCAACATCTTTCCGATAAACTTGTTGACAGCACCAGGGCCTCTATACACCTGCACATCCTTACTGTATCTGTCGTCATAACAACAGACAACCTTATACCCATAACCACAATCAGTGTGTTTCTGATACTTCTCCATGTACGGTCTCTTCTCTTTCTCCTCTCGGTCTGACTCCGGCACCTCCGGTCTGTTGACCTTTTCCGTGATCGCCTCAAAGTCAGCGTACACAACAAACGGAACGTTTAACTGTTTGTGGAAATTGCTATACTTCAGCACGTTCTTACCAGGGTCAGGCATCCTGACGGCTTGTTTACCATTCACACTGATACACACAGTCTGATGCCTATCCAGAACCTCCGTTGAGCTGAAACACTGAAGACAATAAACACAAAAGTGTTTTTTCCTCTTATGTTTTGTTTTGTTGTACATAAACCTATTAAAGTCCCTGATGAGGACGTAATGTTTGTTGTTTCCGTTGGTTATAATCAGGAGGTTCATGAGGTCGGTAAACCTTTCCTCTGATACGTAAACCGGAAAGGTTAACCCGTTTTCGTAACCAAAGACGTTGATACGTATCTCATTCTGTTTCTCCACCCGGTTGTACTGTTTTTGAGTCACAGGAAAGCTAACCCCGCTGTAATCCAAGTCGTCAACATGGTCCCGGTACTTAGACACCCTTTGTGGGTGTCTTGGAACAGGAAACTTATGAGCCAGATGACACCACATAAAACACCTATCATCATTATTCTTAACGTTGATCAGCCCCTTCCGACTATGGCTCAGCTCCTCCAGGAGGTTGACGTATGATGAGCCTTCCAGTGGACTGTACACAGTCAGATTGATGTAGTGACCGTCGACTGACTCCACTGTCCAGCCAGATCCCTCGCTTATCCATCGGGCTATTCCAACCACCACCTCCTCATTCGCGGTGTCAACGTCCTGACTGATTTCACTGCCGTTGATTATAGTCTTGATGTGGCTGTTGAAGTGAGCCGTCTTATATGTTGTTCCGCCGGACACCTCCTTTTCAAGCGTCACAACCAGCGTTTCAGCGAACTTCAGTCCCCTCATCTGAACCAGCTCCCGACGTAGCAGTCGTACCACGTCATTCCTAAGAGCGTTTACCTGTTCCAGTGGGCCCTGACTCACCACAGCACAACTGAACGACTTGGTCTTACCCCTCAGGGCTCTGTCTAACTGATTTATGTCATAACCGATTATTCTTTCGTAGAGACGGGAGTCTATATCATCGGGATAGTCAAACATGCCAGGGTCTAAGTCGTCGTCCTGGTGGATCATGACACCTGAGCTCATCATTATAACAGGGGTGATCACATTCCGTTAGGTGTCGTTCCAACCACTCAGTGTAGAACCTGTCCGGGGTACGATTCCAACCAAGTTCCTTATACACAATCCCGAACAGATTGTTATCAAACAAGTCCTTCATTTTCCCCCTCTTAAGATCCCTCAAACCACTCAGTAACCCAATTCCTCTTCTTGAGCACAATCTGATGATGTAATAATTGTATCTGGACACATTACGACCTCTTATCAGACCCTTACTTCTCATCACCCAAAGAACCTTGGAGAAGTCGGCTAGAACAACGTCAATGGCTGTGTCCCTAACAACTCTGGTGAGTCTCCTCCTCATCCAACTATTTCTCGAATGCTTACTTCTACGACCAACAGCCCCCAAATATCTTCCAACAACATATCCATACTTCGTGTCACCACATCCTGGACAGGAATACATCTCAGTGCTCACCTTCACACGAAATCTGAAACAGTCCCAACACCACAGTTTCGTACTAAGTCTGGGTGGATCCCAAGTCGGGGGTACTAACTCAATCCCCATCTGCTTACAGACCCACTCAACGCTTGAAGACGGTAAACCCCTCAGCCCCTCCGGTAAGTCCGACCAGGAAACAGACATTATAACTAAACCCTCAGAACCCCTTAACCCCCTTACAAAACAAACCTTGACACCAAATACCCACCAACACTGGAAAATTTTTTCAAAATCCAGACTATGGAAATAGTATGGATTTTTAATTTCCATAGTGTGGATTTTTAATTTCCATAGTATGGATTTTTAAATTCCATAGTATGGATGTTTAATTTCCCCATTACGATTTGTTGATCCCCATAGTATGGATATAATATGGAAGTAATATGGATATAGTATGGATAACATATGGAAATAATATGGATATTGTATATGATATGGATATACAACAATAATATGGATATAATATGTAATGGACATTACAGTATTTACATGTTGGCTTGAATACATGCATATGTATTTTATCTTCATGTGGTGAAAAAAGATAAAATTCAGATCTCTGCACCACCGTGTAATATCCTCTATATGTACAGTAACATGGATATAATAATTATGGTTAGAGTATGTAATAGATAACATTTAGACTGGATAATTTAGATACAGTACATGTATCATGCAGGGTATACTGTACACAGCTGGATAAAGAATGAAAACATGACAACAGTACTTCTGATGAAAATACTGTATATCCTTATGAAAATACAGTAATTCATAATGAATATTTGCATTTACAGTACACTCAACTGCATGGTTTTAAATACGATAATGTTAGAAAGTTATCTTTGAGATCACCCAACTGGGACCAGTTGTGAAAAATGCAACTACTGTATCAGACCTTCCAGCTGTGAATTGAATCTGCAAACCTGGAAATATACACCAGTGCATTTACCAACTGAGTTTACAGAGCCCATTACAGGGAGCTTGGCAGGCCACATGTTCAGTTTATTCATTTTTGATTGGCATTACCAAAACCAACAACAACACTGAATTTGTAGCCAAGCTCCTAGCAATGACCTTATAGCTCCGTCACAAATTACCAGAAAAAATAACAACAGCAGTTACATGTACAATGTATAAATAATGTATTTAAAAATATGTTCTATTCCTATCTTGAACAACATCCATCACATTCTGGGGATACTTAAAATGTTCTAGGGAGTAAAACCAATTTTATACAATTTTATATACCTGAATTTGACAAACATGAACTCCAGTCATTCTGAACTACATTACTTCATAGTACCATAAGCGCCTTCGCAATGCTATTTGACCAAGAATGGAAGCATATACAACAGTTGCCTCGGGCTGGAGTAACACTAATTGTCCTGGTCGCCTTTCATCAAACCACTGAATCTGTGCTTGTCTTCTTTCATGGTCAGCAGTAATCACTTTACCATACCATATTTCTTGATGAACCCCTTGAATTTTAATGAAATCACCATTCTCAGGATAAAATGGAACAGCTGGCTCACTGATGCCTTCTGAATCAAAGTCAATGGAAAGATAAAATGTTGGATTTTCCAGATTGGAAGGTTCAGGATAGAGTATTATCTTTCTCTTGATTTGTGATGACAATTGCATTCTATCTCTTGGATAATGACGCTTCACAAATTGTGTAGTCTTTGTCCAGGGGTGGACTGCAACCTCTCTCCCATTCCAACCAGGAACATAGAAATCACAGTCAAGTGCTAGATAATACCTCCCTGCGATGGGACCAAACAAGATAAAAGCTGAGATTGTCACAACCCACTCTTCATCTCCTTCAGAACTGCCTAAGATACATTGTTCACCAACAGAAAACACTTCAAGATGTCCATTGCAGTCCCACTTAACTATTTTACTTGCGAAGTTTGCCCTATTGAAATAAGTATTATCCTGTGGATTTACACGATGCACTAATCTTCGTAACTCATCCCTCTGATTTGGGCTAACATTCTTCCTCTTTAAAGATCCAACAATAACACCAGTTTGTGTGGCATGCCGAATCCCATCATGAACTTGATTAGTCTTCAAATCCTTCATCAGCTTTTTGCACTTGCAACAGACTTCTCCTTGAGCATTACTGGATGCTGGGGTTTCATAATCAGCTACCTGAAGCATATAACTCACTTCATTACCATCCATAATAGATACTGGGCCATGTTCTTTCTCATACTTATTCACAAACTGCCTGATACTCTCCCTCTCTGCATATGTTACTTCCACACTTTTGCTGTTTGTTGATTGTTGCTTGTGGGATCTGATAATCCTCTCAAACATTTCACAAGAGTAATTATCAGGGTTAGAGTGCCTCTTGATTACTTCAGGCATATGTACGGAATACTCGACATTTTCACTGCAGTATGTAGCACCATACAACTCCTCTGCCTTGATATTGTGAGCCCAAATAATTGATTCAAGTTTAGCAATATCACCATCTCCCCATCCATTTATTATGCGGTACTTTCCATAGAGCATTTTCACCATGTCACAGGCAAGCATAAAGCAATCATATGTTTTTGAAGGAATGATTTCAGCAAACACCTCTCTTGACACTTGACAGAGCCTATAAAAATACAATTACAGTACATATAGTATCTCATTATAATAACATATTATTAAGGGTATTATTTTTAACAGTTAGACAATGAGCCCGAGTTTACTATAATATGAGCTGTTAGTATCAACCAACTAGACTAAGCGGACTAAACATTACAAATCCGGCTTTCTGATTGGTGGAGCTACCATATAAAGGCTTGCTAAAAGTAATTATTTTGGATATGTCCAACTTTTATTAAAATTAGTTTAGTCATGCTACAGTAAACATACATAAATTTTGATTTTAGAGATATTACTTACTTCAGGAAATCATCTGCTTTCCATCCACCAAGCTTATCAGTTAGAGACTTAGTTGACGGGACATCACTGGCTTTCTGCTGCTTTGTCCACTTCACATGTTCAAGATGTTCTTTGAAATAATTTCTTGACACTAAACCACCAAAGGTTGAAGGTTGCTTAATTTAAATGAAATGTGCATCTGTAATAATGCAGCAGCCTTAAATTCAGTTAAAAAAAACAGTTTCGTTTTTATTTTATTTGGAAAAATATTATACAGGAAAATATGTTGTAAGATTTTATATGATTTTATACTGTCTCACATTTTCAGTTTTTGCATGGATGAATACATTTTAATAAAAAAATAAAAGTTGAATATTTTTTTTTCGTATTGTTGTTATTTAATATTTTTATGATACTGATAATTATATTATTTTGTTATTAGACATAATTTATTGTGTCCATCATAGTGTTCTCTGCATACTAGAAAGCATATGCAGTAATGCCACTGACTATATTATTTATTGTATTTCCATACTCCATTGTATTTCCATACTACATCCATAGTATTTTCATACTATATCCATAGTATTTTCATACTATATCCATAGTGTTTTCATACTATATCCATAGTATTTCTATACTATATCCATAGTACTTCCATACTATATCCATAGTATTTTCATACTATATCCAAAGTATTTTCATACTATATCCATAGTATTTTCATACTATATCCATAGTATTTTCATACTATGTCCATAGTATTTCTATACTATATCCATAGTACTTCCATACTATATCCATAGTATTTTCATACTATATCCATAGTACTTCCATACTATATCCATAGTATTTTCATACTATATCCATAGTATTTCTATACTATATCCATAGTACTTCCATACTATATCCATACTGTATCCATAGTATTTCCATACTATCTCCGTACTATATCCATAGTGTTTCCATACTATGTCCATACTATATCCCTAGTATTTCCATAACATCCGCAGTAATTCCATACTATACCCATAATGTTTCCATACTATATCCATAGTATGGAAATGGCAATTAGTATGGAAATGCAATTTCCATACTATTTCCAACTAGGACCCATACTATTTCCATAGTATGGATTTTGAAAACAATTTCCAGTGCAACCAGACCAACAGACCCAATGAACAGGGTCTGATACTCTTTCATCTCACCCGATGGTTTGTAATAGTCAGACAACTCAGGCTTTGGCTGGGACAACCCGACGGCTTCAACCTGTCTCAGCCTATCCCTCAGCAGATCCAGAGCGTGATCATGATTCGTTGTGTTGATGTCAGCGTTGGCGTCAGACAGTTCCTGTCTCAGCCTCTGTATTCTATCCTTTTTACCCACCTCACTCTCATACCATTTCTCCTTTGCCCTGGCCAGCTGCTCGAGGGCGTGGTTGTGTCTCTTAATCTCAGCCTCATATCCGGTGTGATTTAACTTTGAAAACATGAATCCAGCACCCGCGAAGGCCAAGGCGTTAAACAGTCCACCACCAACCACACTAGCCATATATATAACTAGAGATAATACATCTCATTCGTTACAAAAAAATTTATGACAATAGAACGGATATTAGACCTATCCCAGTATGGAATCCTGAGTAGGTAATGACCATTGTCCTTAGCGTACTCGTCCTTCATTCGGTCGTGTATCTTCTGTACCCTAAAGCGCCTCTCTGCCTCTTCCTGGGTAAACTTACCCGACCAGGTGGAAGGGCTGAAATGTTGTTCACCATCATACTCAATCAGTACGAAAACGTCATCACGAACAGATACCGCGAAGTCATACCTCAAAAGACCACCACCCAACCCCACTAACCCATCAAAAGTCTTCTCCCTAACCGCCTCAACTTCATAAGCGCGTAGGGCATCCCGTACATCTCTTTCTCCCCTAGACATAGGGGGTAGCCAACGTGTCTCGACCTCCATAATAACCGCTAAGTATGGAATCCCCTTAGGCTACTTGAGCTTTGAAAAGGGGTCAACCGGCAGGTACCCCTTCGACTGGGCATATCCAACCACAACTGTACTAATTCCAACGGCTAGAGCCAGCTTGGCGATACCCTTTACAGACTCAGGAGTACCCAAAGGTTCCCTCAGGACCTTCCTCGAAGCCATGGAGACCGCCACAGCTCCGTTTGTGATCAGGAGGGCGTCGTAGAGCTCGTTCATCAGTTCTTTTCGGTCGGCTGACATTATACACTAACACATATTTCACTCATCGAAGGTGTCTAAAACCGGGGAAGTCCGAACGGGGTTCTGTGGTTCGACAGTTCCTTCCATTACCTTCTCCTCATCAACGGTTTTCAACCTCTGAACCTCCCTTCTCTCCTGCCTCATAGTGTAATAAAGTGAAGCCCCACCGATAACCAACCCAACGGTTCCGATTATGTAACCATAATAAGCTGACCAGCCACCAACCCCAGAACCAATCTCAGCCGCCAACCGCTCTCTGGCTTTCCTCTCCTTGGCTGTCTTTGATATCTGAGCCAGTCGTTTACCAGCCTCCACCCGTTTCGGATCCTTGACTTTCTCCGTCTTGACCGCTGATGTCACCTTAGGGACTTCCAAGGTTTTTTCAGACTCGTCAGCCATCTATATACACTAATCTATGTTTCATCTGTGAGGTCATCTGTAGGAATCTCTGAGGTTGTCTCTGAGGAATCTGTGAGACCATCTGTAGGAATCTCTGGGGCCGTCTCTGAGGAATCTGTGAGACCATCTGTAGGAATCTCTGGGGCCGTCTCTGGGGAGTCTGTGAGGTCATCTGTAGGAATCTCTGAGGCCGTCGGCCAGACAACAACAGACTCAGTCACGTAGTACTCTCCCCTACGGTTCCTCCTAACACAATGTCTCATCACCCCGATAGCCCTTCTGAGTCCGTGGAAGATAATCAGTATGGGTCGTCTAAGTTTCTTTGGAATCTTCATATAAAATACGGGAGGTCTAGGGTCATACCGTATACCTGGGGTATAATGACCAACCCAAATCTCGGTGCTCGGCTAATCACCCTCGACGGAAACATTGGTGTGGGAAAGACAACGTTCGCTATACCATTCGCCGAAAGAAATGGCTATTACCTTGCTGAGGAGCCAGTTGACGACAATCCATACCTCGAAAGGTTTTACGCCGACCCTGGGAGGTGGGCGTATGAGATGGAGACCTGGTTCCTTGGTGAGAGAATCGACGTCTACCTAGAGGCTCTGGAGTTAATCAACGAAGGGAGGAATGTGATCGTAGAGCGAACACACCACAGCTGTATGGTTTTCGCTAAGAACTGTTGGCGTAATGGGTGGGTAACCGACGAACAGTTTTTTGAGTATTCCCAGGTCTTCCACTCACTAAACAATCTCCTCCCAACCCCTGACGCTCTACTATTCCTAAAAGCCTCGGTTGACACCTGCCACGACCGAATGCTCAGGAGAGGTCGGAAATGTGAAGCCGGTGTGACTAAGGACTATCTCGGGTGTATAGAGAGGTATATGGGGGAGATGACTGAGGATATAGCCCTTGAGGGGACTAAGGTGATTACCCTCGATTGGGAAGACTTCGGTCCGGATGAGTCGGAGGTGGTCGGTGCCCTCAGTGAGATCCCTAGCGGATTTCACGGTTGGATGGCTCGTGTGAACGGTCGGGACGTCTACATACCAGAGATCGTCAGAACCGTTAGCCAGGTCCGGCAGGCTCAGCTGAATCGTAAGTCCTATGGTACCGTGTGATCATACTGTCGAATTGTGGACAGACCTCAGTCACAATGTCGTCCAGTACACGGACGTCGGATAGGAAGACACTCTCGTCGTACTGGACCCCACGTAGGAAGCTTCTGATTTGTGTTAGAACCTTGTGGTAGCTGACGTGAGCAAATTTACAGTTTTCCAGTTTGCCAGACATCCCCGACTTGGTCACATACCCCTGAATCAGAACGCCAGGACTGGCTATGGTTCCGAGGATCAGTGGGTTAGCTGTAACACCACCGGCTATTCCCCCAACCACGGTCAACCCAATAGAGACCGTCTCGAGGATCATCTTCAGTCTTTTCAGTCGGGTGTGTTTCCACTTGTAACAGGTCGCTAACCTGTGGTAATACGAATAGAGTCGGGTTAGTTTGTCCACTTCAGCCGGTTGGAGGTTTTTACCAATGTGGTTGAAGCTGACAACGCTTTTTTTTCTTCTCTCCATTCTAATTACAGGTCATATTCAACCATGACCTCCTTACAGATCTTCTCAATGTCAGATCCCCCAAGACGACCCTCCACGATCTTCATGCCGTAAAAGTTGATGTCTGAATAAAACTTCCTAAGACGGCTTAGCCCAAACACATTCAGATAAGGTGTCCCTATTTGTCCGATGTTACTGATGAAAAATGAGTCCTTCAGCATTTCACCATTTATCCTGACGTGTGACACCCTAAGCCCGGATAGCCAGTGGGCAGATATCAGAACCTTCTTCCCAATGAACTTCGCTGGGATCGTACACTCGTAAAACTTAGCCGGTGACGACCCTTCCACAAGCAGTTTGTCACTTACTCCAGCTTTAAACCCAAAGCTCTTACCGGGACCGCTACTACCATTATTGGTAACAATCATTTCCCACTCATTCGACTTAGGTCTTACACCGTTCCTCTTTACCACAGCGAAAACTGAAACATCGACGAACATGAATCTGGGTATGCTAACGTGGAAGACCGTCCTTATCGTCATCTCAGGGTAAAGGAAATGGTGGTCGCCGGTGGTGTCTAGCTGTGGGTTGATACCTGGGGGTCTCCAAAACATGGCTGAGTAGACCCCACCGTTTTTGTCTTCTATGTAATCAACAAAGGGGGGAGTTTGGAGATCGCGCTCTTACTGGCTCTGGTTACGTTCAAGTCGAAAATGACTCTGTGGTTGTGGGTTTCCGTGTAAGCTTTTAGTTTATCGTCGAGCTGCTTTAGATCACTGCTGAGTTGCTTAGTGATCTGACTAGGGGCTCCTTCTTCCGGTTTGCTGTAACCATAAAACAGACTCATATACTATAGGAGGTATTTACTAAACAGATACCCAGACACAGCTGTTATGACCAGTAGGATCCCCAGATTGTCCGGCTTTGGTTGTTTGTTGGGTGTATGGGCGGTTGGTTTGTCAGGTGTATGGGCGGTTGGTCTGTCAGGTGTGTGGGCGGTTGGTTTGTCAGGTGTATGGGCGGTTGGTCTGTCGGTTTGTCCGTCAGTGTCGTCTAGTGTTTCCAGGTGTGGGCCGCTTTCCTGATGTAGCTTCTTCGGTTGTTTGTGAACACCTTGGTAGTTAACCTTAGAGTTAATACCAAATCTCATACCCTCCGACGCACGTCTGAGAACGTTGTTGTATCCCGGAATTCTCTCCCTCAGTATTACCAGTGACCCTGGGACTAACCATGTATCAGGGCTAATGGCTAGGTTCTGGGTGACGTTAGTATCTAATATTGCCCTGTTCATATTTAAGATCCAAGTGCTGATAGAGTAGTTAACGACGGCATCCTGTACTAGGGTTCTGAATTCCTGCTGTGTTTCGAGGGTGCCACCACCTTTGTTAACAACGCTGGACCTTGTTTTAGCCTGTGAACCGAGAACGGCGTAAACATAAGCCTCAATGGACTCGTTCAGATACTGTGTACCTACCCTGGTAAAACCATCTGTCCGTAAGGGGATGAATCTTTTGTAGTGTGTTTTATAATCTTTAGTGAGAAGTGGTACAGTGTCATAGTTAAAACCATGTCCATAACCAGACCTAGGTACTGATATACGCCTATCCCACCTAGGTATATTCGCCATACTACCAATCACATCATTATGTTTCCCAACGCCAAACTCTCTCATTAGACTACTTTTCGATTCCGACTCAAGACGTTTTAGTATACGCCGTACCATAAAATAAAGGTGAAAACGCATGACACTGGTAACCACCGGATATACGTCTTCTGAGAATCTTAGATGTTCTGCCCCAATGCCACAGCAGTATGAACTGAGGTAGACAGCGAAAATGAGTTTGTAATAGGGTTCGCTGTCTCTCCACTCATCTGCGATGTTTGTTCGATCTCCTGCATTTAGGACTGGTAACTTTGCCATGAAAAAGTCTTGGTGATTAACGTAAATCTTAGGATTGTAAATGTCATAGTCCATGGCATTATCTGTTAGATACGGATAAGCACCACCATGATGTCTTTTACCCTGAACTCTCTGTACTGTACCACCACCAAGCCATATCTTTGGGAATCTGGGTGGTGGTTTATTTATTGTTAAGTACTTGGTGTACCTCTTATTGTTCTTAAAATTCGCGTCACCAGTGTAGATGTACGAATCGTTGACAGGTCCAAAGAACACACCAGGCTCTGACTGACCGAAGACTGAATCAGTTATGAACCTGGTTCTGTCGGCGTATGGGTATTTAGTGAAAAACTCTCTCAGAGTCTTATTCATATATCATAGGTTAGGTTATATGGACGCTGGGGTTGGGCTGGAACAGGAACTGAGAGATATATGGTACAACCCAAAAACAGGATATCAATCAGCTGAACGACTGTATCAGAAGGCGGTGGGAGAAGGTCTTGATGTGAGCAGGAAGGTGGTGAAGGACTGGCTGAAAACACAGGACACATACACGAGGTATAGGCCGGTTGTGAGAAAGCATAAGTTCAGACAGACGTTTGTGAGCCACCTTGGTGAACAGATACAGATGGACTTGGTTGATATGGGGAAGTATAAGAACCAGAATAAGGGGTATTACTGGATTTTGACTGCTGTTGAGATTCTGAGTAGGTATGCTTTCGCCGTTCCCGTTTACAGGAAGGACACGAAAAACATGACCGGAGCTGTGGCTGAGTTGTTGGAACAGTTTAGAGGTCGCTTTGGCGGTTACCCCGACCTGGCTCAGTTCGACGACGGGAAGGAGTTTTATAACGTTGGTGTGAAAGGTCTGCTGAAGGAACATGGTGTTGAGCACTTTAGTACGTTCTCAGACAAGAAAGCAGCGGTTGTTGAACGGTTCAACAGAACACTCAAGACTGCTATGTGGAAGTACTTCTACACCAAGGGGACTTATAGGTGGATTGATGTCCTGGACGATCTCGTTGAGGGTTATAACAACACAAAACACAGTGTCGTTCTGATGAAGCCCAAGGCCGTAAATAAGTCAAATGAAAATCAGGTTTGGAATACGTTGTTCGGTCATCATTTTGGTGATCACCCCTTACCCAGGTTCCGGGTTGGAGACACTGTAAGGGTGTCAAAGTACAAGAGTATATTTACGAAGGGTTACGAGGCTAACTTCACTGAGGAAATCTTCAGGATTACGAAGGTCATCCGTGGTGATCCAAACGTTTACGAGATAGAGGACGCTGAGGGCGAGCCGATTATCGGAAAGTTCTATGAGGAAGAGCTGTCGCCGGTGGATAAGAAGGATGACGTTTATAGAGTGGAGAAGGTGTTGAGGAGGAAGAGAGTCGCGGGAAAGAAGATGGTGCTGGTCAAGTGGTTGGGTTATGACAGTAAACACAACTCATGGATACCCGAATGTAACGTACAAAACCTGGGTTAATGTATACCCGGGTAATGAGGTTAACATTATTCATTGAAAACGGTGAGAAGACTGTCTATTTCGAACAACCTATCATGGTGACAGGTCCAAGACCACAGGTGATGCTGAAGAAAGCGACGGTATACTGGAACTATAACAATGTGGTGTCAGGTCTGAACGATTCGGTGTCGTTTGATGGTGTTAAGACATCCACTCCTGAGGGTTATTTTGACTTTGACGCGATAGAGACGTTTGTTAAGACTTTAGCCGAGGGTCTGCTGGGGACGGTTGAGTTTGGGAAGAATGTTTACAACGGAACTTCTAAGGTTAAAACGTCGGAAAAGCTGAAACTTGGAAAGATGGGTCTTCTTTTAGGTTTTGGTGAGGACGATGTGATAGATGTTGGTGGTGGTGGGTGGACGAATAGTCCAAATCAGGTGGACATCAACAGAGGGTTGAGATATGTCGGGATTTCGTGTGACGCTGTTGAAAGTGAGAAAAGTCTGGACAATGGAAGGAGGAGTGATCTGATTGGTACTCTTCCGATAACCTCTGAACAGAGTTTGAAAGGAAGCGTACAGCACTACACAGACATTGAGTCGAAAGCTGAGATCCGAAAGGGTGTTTATGGTAAGATGACCTTTAGGGTTCGTGGGAACAATGATCATTCGGTAGGTCGACCGGTTGGGATTGGAGCCGTTCTGCTTGAGTTGTATATAGGTTAATATATAATGGCTGATGGAGAAGTCAACATCGGAATGGATGATCTTGGTAGGGAGGAAGAGAGAGTAGAGGGTGAGGAAAATACCGGTGAAACGAGCTTCACCGATGGAGATCAGAGAGGATTACGAAAATTCCACATGAGTTCACACGTGTGATTTCATGTGATTTCGTGTGAATTTATGTGAACTCATGTGATATCATGTGAAATTTACCATGTGATAGAATTTCACATATGTGATTTATGTGAAAGCATGTGGTATCATGTGAAATTTACCATGTGATAGAATTTCACATATGTGATTTATGTGAAAGCATGTGGTATCATGTGAAATTTACCATGTGATAGAATTTCACATATGTGATTTATGTGAAAGCATGTGGTAACATGTGAAATTTATCATGTGATAGAATTTCACATGATTTCATATATGTGATTTATGTGAAAGCATGTGGTATCATGTGAAATTTACCATGTGATAGAATTTCACATGATTTCACATATGTAATTTATGTGAAAGCATGTGGTGTCATGTGAAATTTACTATGAGTAGAAATTTTACATAAGTGATTTGTCTCTTGGATAGAATTTCACATGATTCACGTATAACATGCAACTTTGTAAAACTGCAAACAGATTATTACGTGTAATTTAAGGTAATTGAAAGGGGCAATTTAGCTAATTATAATTATATATAACAAATACATACAACATGAATAAATACAAATACAACAGCCAATTATTTTTCAATATGAAAAATAGTATTCTAAAAAATATATATATATATATATAATTCTAAAAAATACTACTACATACATGTATATTACTGCAAACCCAACCTTATAATATAATATAATATAATATAATATAATATAATATAATATAATATAATATAATATAATATAATATAATATAATATAATATAATATAATATAATATAATATAATATAATATAATATAATATAATATAATATAATATAATATAATATAATATAATATAATATAATATAATATAATATAATATAATATATAATATAATATAATATAATATAATATAATATAATATAATATAATATAATATAATATAATATAATATAATATAATATAATATAATATAATATAATATAATATAATATAATATAATATAATATAATATAATATAATATAATATAATATATTCAAAAACTCATTAATAATTCATGAGGAAAACACAAAAGAAAATCATGACCGTATCGTATCTTTATATGTGATAAAGATTTCTCCTGATTTACATAAACTTTAGCTTTGATTTTATCGGCTTAGACAAGGTTATTTTTCAAACTAACTCCACCAATCAACTTGCATAGTACAGTAAATACTCATTTCTAAGAAAGCAAGCTACTAATTAGTACATAATAATGATGAATATTTTTTAAAAGTATCACCAGGTGGACAATATGGTGGCATAAAAATTCTGACAACTGTAGTACTTTGACCGGTTGTGACTCACTACCTTCGGTTAATTAGCTCGGTGCTCTACCAACTGAGCTGCAGGTCAAGTAGGAACACATAACAGGTGGTCAAATGATGGTACTTGTGATATTTGATACTTTTAAACAGATACTAGTTTCTTTGATACCTATAGTCCAAAATTCTCAATGAATACGGCCAATTGACCACCAGCTCCCACTTGACCTGTAGTTCAGTTTGTAGAGTGTCAGATGTAACCATGCTCTTCTGTTAATATGTTTATATGTATATTATTTATATAGTACATGTACTTTAATAATGTCCTATCTAAATCATTCAGTCTCTGTCAATAATGTTGGGCAACTTACAGTAAAACTGCTCCTGCTGGTTATCAGTTTCAATGACTGCAAACTTGTCTTGAATATTCTCCAACTCCACGATTTCCAAAACAGGGCAAGTTTCCACAATCTTTCTAATATGTGTGCACAAAATGCCACACCCAGGTTCTGAATGTACCAATGCATTTGCAAGTTTAACTTGCCGTCCAAAGGCAATGTTACAAACATCATCAGTTTGTAGGAAGTGGATTATAGCAAACACAACAAGTTCGAATGTTAAATTTGTGTTTGTCCCAATAATGAAATTTTTTCTTCGTGAAAGTCTTCTGTAATTGGCACAGTGAAATACATTTCCATTTACCACAGCTTTGGTAAAAAACTCTGCATTACTTGAAATATCATGCCCCTCATAACACTGATCAATAACATACCTCTCTTCAATGGTTAGTGGTCTTGAATATGAAGCACCTAAAAATGTTATATTCTTATTCATCTTCTTTGCCTTTCGAAGTGGTGCATGGCCTTTTATTTGCTCATTCATAAACAAATTGATGGAATTGATGGCAGGATCGTCTGTTTGACTGCTGCAAATTGATGATATAGCCTTGTACAGGAGGAAGGAATTAGCAATTTGACGAGGAACTGCCTGTGTGCCATGAAACAATCTTAGAAGTACCATATTAAATCCTTCAAAAATATATGAAGAATAACATGGCAATGGACCCCAGTCAATAACTGTTTGTGGCAAATGGGTGAGTTGGTGAACATTGTATGTCATGTGGGTCTTGCCATATAGTGCTTGAAATTTCTTTGTGAACTGAGACAAGCACAGGTCAGCCTTGTTTATATCTGACCGACTGATACTTGATTTTGTCAGCAAATAGACACCTTCAACCAAAAGGAGAAGATGTCTAAAATACTGGCTTGGCAGCAGCCCACGCAGAACAACTGGTGAGTATAAAAGCAACCACCAGTGCCATTCAGAACCCTTCCAGAAGGCTCTCTGTGAAACTGACCGAGGAACCCTTGTTACTTCTTGTGGTGGCATTACTCCGCACAATCTGGAATCAATCACTTCGGTTTGTCTTCCAAGATACCAAGGTTGGTTATGGTTGTTGGAATCGAACCACAAATGTCCAAGTTGTCTGGTGACTCCAAGGTCAACACAGTGCAGATTATCCACCACAAACCCACTGACAATATCAAAGTAGGGCAAATCTGACAATATTGTTGGACCTTTGACACCATCCACTGCCTTTTGCTTCTGGTAAGCTTGTCGACCACATCTCTCAGTTTGCTCGTGTGTTCTTGTGTTATGCTCACCGTCTGGGTACACTCTGCAATGGCCTCTTCCTTTTTCAACAGACTCCCCAGGATGTTTACACCAACTACAACCATGTAGGCCATTGAACTGATGGATATTTTGCAGGACACACCTTGCCACACTGTCACACGAGCATATACAAGCAAACACTCGAGAGCAGACAGTAACGCCTCCACGAAGCCACTTCATACCAAGACTACTTAACTTTCTTAACTCGTCCGTGAAGGGTTTGAGAAAAGATGTCATTGTAGGTTTGCCAGCTCCAAACCATAACCCTAACAAAAAAATGTTCTCCTTCCTCTGCTTTGGTGGTAGTTCGTTTACAATACCCTGCAGTGGCCATATTCCATAATTTGACGATTTAAATATTGGAACACCGTCACAGTTAAATGAAATACTTAAATAATTTTGATCTGACATTAGCAAACCTCCTGCGATAGCTCTATATAACTGCCCATCAAAAATATCTTCGATAGCAGAAGACGAAACTTTTTTTCTGGTAAACCGGTAAGCCAGATCTAAAGTTTCCCCACATGTTGTAAAGAGTTCTCTTATCTGCTTTTCAAGAGGGAGGTAGATGAAAAAGTTACCATTTTTTAGCAACATTTCCTTTTCATATGTTGCTTCACATATTGCACAGTTAAGGGCATCACATCCTGCCAACAGTGCATTGCAAGTGGGACAATAAAGTTTAAATTGTACTCCTTCCTTAAAAGTATTAAAGTACTTATCAAAGAGATATTTTGTCCTTGGAAGTTGGGAATCAGCTGGTAAAATAATAGCTAGCAGCTTTAAAAGGTTACCAACAGCAGCACCAGAAAGATTATTGCCAAGGATGAAAGCCATCAAAATCAGTAAACATTGGCCAACAGTTACTTGAGCCCCATTGTATAGCGGTTCATCAATCTCCGGTTGATCATTGCCCATTTCCTGAAAGATACAAAATTAATTAATTTATTTTATTTATTGAAAATTTATTTTATTTATTGAAAATTAATTTATTTTTTAATATAATATATGGTCCAACTTTATGATTCAAAGTGACTACATTGGCTAGTTTTAAGGTACTGTATGCCTTTTGATTTGGAACCCTCAAAATGTACCTTTTATAGAGTTGAAAGGTTTAACTATAGACACAGGGGGTAATAAACCTTTGGTCTTTTATCTTTTGATTTCCCCGGTAGTAATCAAATAATAAACAAGACACTCTACTCAGTCACTATGGCTATTAAAATCAAAATGAAATGATTGTCATTATAAAATATGTGACTTTACTTAATACCCAATTTAATAAGGCATCCCCAATATCCCACTGGATGATGGTTCCAAATAGAAAAGATTTCTTTTTCCTCTTATTTCTCTTATGCGTTTTGGGGTTTGACTGGGATGGTATTAACAGCATGTTCACATTTGTCATAAAAGACTGGGAGCGTAAAAATCCCAGATTCTTACAACGTTTCTGACAAGTGCTAACCAGGCTTTATTAATACCAGTAAAAATAAGATTTTCTGTTGTGGATGAAGGCATGAAGCTACAATCCTCAATATTGTGGCTTACATGTGATGCCTCATTTTATTTTATAACATACAAAATGAAACCCATGGTTGCAGTTGGCACTGGGTGTCAGAGGTTCTTCCACACTCGTAAAGTCTGGTCAGGCCCCTTCCGCCTGGCAGGTTTTTTGGCCTGGTTGGTGGTTACAGCCTGACCGGACTTTACAAGCATCGAAGAACCTCTGGCACCCAGGGTAAGTTGGCCCAAGATGCTACAATCATAATCACTGTAAGCAGTAAATATATAAGCCATAGCTTATGATGACATTTACCACAATTAGATGTCTTCAATATTCAATAATAATATTATGCTTGACATACTGGCACTTTTAGATAAAAGTATTATCATACTACATGTGTACATACATTCTCATCATAATTCCTTTGACTTCCTTCATGTTGGTGACTGCCATCATCACTGTAGATTTCTTCTTCTTGGTCATCTTGGCACTCATGGTCAAACTCAAATACACTGAAATCTATTTACCAAAAAGAAAAAAAAATTCAGGCCAACACTATATTAATATTCCATAGGGTTTCAATCACTGATGTGACAGTGCCTAATAATGATGTTATTAACCATAATAATGATTGCTATAAAATTTTGGAAGTAATGACATATTTATTGATATCATATTAACCTCAGGCTCATGGCTCATGCATGATCATGATGCAGTATAAATTGTAATATATTATTATATTATATATATGATTATATATTATTAGTAGAAGTAGATTATAATATATGTTGATGTGTTCTACCTGGATCATTGTTTGAATCGTTCAGAGGATCACTGTCAATGTTACCCTCGAATAGATTCCATTCAGTAGGTTCCCTGTCGACGTTTACATTGTCTTCGGTTTGTAGACGACGCCATTTTGTGGTTCTTGGTATTCGAGCTCTGTTGTCATCATCTGACGGTGCCAGGTATAATTTATATGGGCCACGTTTTCGTGTCGAATTATTAATAGAGGAGCTGCTTTCGCTATCTAAATTCTCTTCCATAGACACAATTAATATAAATCATTATTAGAAAGCAAAGAATGAGTCGAAGGACAAACTTGATCAGTTTTGAACACTAGGGATACTGGGTGGTTGTGGGGTCACCTAAGGATAAAGAGGAACTGAAAGCGGAAGCGCACATCATATTACACTGGTGCTGTGGTGCATTCTGGGCATGGTGTTTCATTTTCACACCATGAATTTTTCTTTCTTTTCTCGTGGTCTTGTTGTTGGTTGAACATCTTAAATATATAGTTCGTGTTTTTGAAAACATTTTAAACTGTTCTACAATGAAGTACGTTCTAATTCACTGGACGGCAACCAATGAAACCAGCATATTGTCAGAGGATTTTGTTCGAGACAAAAGCATGTTGAAAGACAACAGCAAAGAAGGTATGATTCGCTTTGGGAAGCTTGGCCGCAAAGAACCAAAAGGTGGATGGAAAGCCTATTTAGGACGAGTAATATTTGCAAATGGTGAGTGTTTCTGATTTTTTAGTTTTTATCTTGATAACCTAAATGGCTGGCAGTAAAGAGAGTGAATTGCGTGATAAATACAGGTTATTCTTTTACATCAGTCTCCATCATTGGCTCTGGGTTTATTAATTGGCAAATGGCGGCTATTTTGAATTATTTCGGTCGATGATAACATTTATAATTGAGACAAAGCTAGTATTTATACTTAGTGGTTTCACAGTCTTTCCTTACAGTTTTTATATCTTAACAAGTTCGCAAATTGAAATGTATATATATTTTGCCTTTTACCGAACAGAACGAAAGCAGCTAGTAGAAAGGGTATCCGGTCGTTTCGCTACAGAGTCGTTTCGCTACAAGTCGTTTCGCTACAAGTCGTTTCGCTACATACATAAAGTCAGTCGTTTCGCTACATTAGTCGTTTCGCTACTTGCGTTAAGTCGTCGCTTCGGCTATTAAGTTGATTTGCTACAGTCATGTAAGTTTATCTCTTATTAATAACGTTTTAAGTGTGCCGATGTGCGAATACGAATATTATTGTATTGAAAGTGGATCTGGAACTAGACTAATAAATGCAAAGCTTACATGTGACAAAGTTTCTCACCATATCCAATATTCGGGCCAAATGTTTAGTAGTGACACTAGTAGCTGGACTTAGCTGCACCACATATATTGCAGCCTCTTGAGTTGAATAGACTGTTTCTCTAGAGGATCGAATCTTTAATAAGAATAATATAGAGGTTTAATGGTCGTGTATGGCTGCCTACAAGCGCTCGTACTGGGTACGACCAGGTATGACGAATCAGCAAATTTATTCAAGATGGAAATCAAAAAGATGGAATCTGATAATATCTTGATATTATAGTAATGGAAGACAAATTCGGTGAGTGTTTTGTTGATTAACTCTATAATTACATCGAATAGTTAAATGAAGCCGACAAAAGTTTAAAAATCAGCCTAGAAAGTTTGTAGTGTACTATAAAGTGTAGTATAGCAAAGTGTAAAGTAAAGCAAGTTTATTCTGTAATTAAATCACTCAAGAAAATTACCAACTGGTTGTGCAAAGGCCATTCTTATGTTTAGAGTAGTTTTTTCCCTAGAATTATATAAAAGGAAGAAGACAGGACAAGATATTCAGGATTTTTATTGAAGTGCGCATATGTTTGCATTACGCCAAAATTGCTGAATTTCACTACAAACACGCGGCATGTTGGGTGGTATACATTTTGAACGCAATCAAAATCATCAAAAAGATTGCTCAAGTCATAAAATCGAAACCCCAAGTGGGGGGAAAAAATCCATGAACCGAACAAAAAAGAACAAGAGCACGTGTGCAAAACCAACCATGAGATTGCGTGGGACCAATCCGCGGTACCATCAACGACGTTGCTAATGGCACATCATTAGCGCCCACGCGCCATTAAATCGCGATGATGGTGGTCCATTGCCAGAAGCCTATTTGCATCTTGTTGATAGATAACGTCATTCATGGTTCTATGAGAATATAAATATGGGACTTGTCTTAACAACAATCACCCCTGATGAAGACACTAGTTCTGAGTGTCGAAACGTTGGGTAGTCTTTGAAAAACTCACTCGTGCATGTTTTTTCCAAATTGCACTCGAAACCATTCTATTACCTATACAAACACGCGGCGTTTCACCAAGCAAGGCTACACATTTTGAATGCAATCAAAATTATCAAAAACATTGCCCAAATCATAAAATCGTTTTAACTTATCGAAACCCCAAATGCAAAAAAAAACACTCAAAAGCAAAGAATCTCAAGACAATGAGCGACTAGTGAAGCATTGTTAATGAGCGCAAACGCTTGCCGCGCGCAAGCCTTGTCTAATACCTGTCAGTTTTGTTTCTGAAACAACACTGACATTTTTCAATTAAATTATTTTTTATAACATAAGATTTTAGTGAAAAAATTGCGCCCATAGCTGACACCCATCCCACGGAACAATCACGCTTGGTTATGATGCCAGCCTCCTAACCCCACTAGGACTCCAATATTAGTCGATGGACGACTTCGACTGGTTGCATGGGAGGACTTGCACCGAGACCCAAACTCATAACGCGCACCTACGCGTATTGATGCCACCTTTAACTTTTGCCAGCCACAGGATAGTTCTAAGTAGCAATCTATTTATATCCATATCAAAACAACACTGATGAAATTGTGGTACAAGAAGATCTGTAATGCGCATGACATAAAAGTAACATCTTAATTTGCTAGTTCGAAAAACGGTTCTAGAACATTTAGTAATCCTATAATAAGCGAAAGGGAGAAGTGGGGTAACTGTGAACAAGATAACACGCACATGGTCTTGGTCAACTGGGAATCATGGAACCATGCTAAAAAGATATAAAAACAGGTCGTCATAGTATCTACATGTCATCACATCAATTAGTACTCGGATGCGAAACTGCGTTAACAACATAATGTTTGAAAAGACACTCAAAGGCTAAGGATCTTTCTTTAGGAATTCGGGTGGTTTTTGTATTTTCGAATACACTTCGCATCTTAAAATAATTTGTATTTTCGGATGATTTTTTGTATTTCGCATACACTTTGCATTCAACCTTGGGATTTTTCTTGGGATTTTTCCAGAGCAAACAGTTCCGGTTTTAAAAAAAGCTGATTTCAATGTTAATTTATTTTAAAATTTATCATACTCAGTGATCATACTCCACTAGCCTTAAGTTAACCAGTACTAGTCCCTGCGTTCTTTATGTATTCGTTTGATTTAGACAAGATGAAGTACTTTATCCAAATAAAGTATTACTGATACAGTGGGCTCAGATTGCTAATATATGCGAAACACGGAAAGTGTTTTTCAGGGGTTCTTTACGAAACTTGATCTTGGCAACACTGTCGGTCATATAAAGAGGGACAGACGAAAGATGTAGCGAAACGACTTCATGTATGTAGCGAAACGACTTTAAGTATGTAGCGAAACGACTTCACGTATGTAGCGAAATGACTTTATGTATGTAGCGAAACGACTTGTAGCGAAACGACTCTGTAGCGAAACGACCGGTATTCGTAGAAAGCAAGGAAAGAGACTTCATTGGTGAAGGGGAAACATCTTTTACCCAAGTCCCTTTTGAAAGCAGAAAGAGAAAGATTTCCTCATCCGACTCTGAACTATCAGTTGAATCAAATGGATCAAAGGAACTGTATGTGAACTCAAAAGTAAGTTTATTGATACAAATCATTCTCTGTTTATATAAACCTTGACTTTTTATTCACCTTTACAGTTTTGTTGGAAATAAAAATAATATAAAAATAAAGGGTCGTACTAATTACCGTCAAGAAGCAAATAACTACTGACAAGAAGCAGATATTGACTATTTAGGCAAATTCTTTCAAGATAAATTGTGTCAAGCCGTATTTTTAAGTCACTACTAAATATAGTTGAAGCTATCAGCTGACCAGCAAAAGCTGCGTAGGAGGGATTATGAGGGATAATAGGAGTGTGTGTAAAGCGGAACGGGACAAAACAATGATGAATACAATAATTGTGTGAGCCAAAAAAATATATAATCTTGACACTAACAATTAAAACATGAGTAAAATCTTAATTTTTTATTGACAAAAATGTTCAAACTATCACTATCTTAAAATAAAACCAGTCAATAAATAATGAGATGCAAAAGTCATTTGCTATTCTCACCGTTGATGAGCAAAAAAAGAGGCGATGTAAAATGGTGAACAAGAATAAAAAATAAATAGATAAATAGCGTGAGTGAAACCACTGTTTATGTCTGCCCTTGCTAATACAGAAACAGTGTCTTCAGAAGTGTTAAATAAAAAAAAAACGTTCATTGAGTCCATGAGGGTGAATGGTTCAAATTTTGAAAATGAGATGCTTTTCCTGTCATTTGCGGCTAACACCACCAGAAATGGGTGAGATGGCACAAAGTTTCATGTTCGAAATATGATGGTTGACACTATTAAAATGTCGGGCAACAGGCTTGTCAACATCATTGTTCCTTATGCAACGAAGATGTTCATCAAACCTGTCAGCTAAAGTGCATGTGAAATTATGCCGAATAGCAAAATTAGATTTAGGAAATATACATTCTTAAATATTATTGACAAAATTTGTCAACTCGCAAAAAAACCAAAAAAACTGGACTAGTAAGTAGTTAATAACAATTAACCAGCAGTTGTATTTAAAAACTTTTGGCTTCTTTCCCAACATTTCAAGCCAAAATAATATGTTTAATAATTTCCCTACATTTTAAGTAATTCAAGTATTCTATCTAAAAAGGACTGAGCTTTGTAAACAAAACTATCCGGCTGTACATTCTTTAACTATCAGGCAGATTGGTATCCGGCCGGATAGTAAAATGATTTTACATAGCCTAATTATTATATGTATCTAACAACCACTTTTTATAGAAAAAAGTCACAGATGCTAAAAAGGCTGCCCAAGAGCAAGCATTCAAAGACATCATTGGCAGGATGGACCCACAAACAGAATATGATGATGAGGATGATGTTAGTGAAGTGGAAGAATCCAAGGAAGATTTAAAGAGAGAAATCAAAGATTTACAAAAAAAATTGTTAAGAGAGAAACACTTGGTTAAGGAACTCCAAAATGCAAATATTATGCTTCAAAAAAGTAAGTAAACAGTACTGTTAGCCCATTCCAATTGTTCAGAAAAAAATTACTTGCCAAATGCGGGGGTGAACAGGCCTTACCCTGAAAATAATAGCAGGCGTGCTGAACAATAATAACCACATTTTTTTGGAAAGTTACTGACAGAGAATTCAAAGTTATGACCAAGAATAAATATAATTGTAGTATAATTGTCACAAATAGCATAATTGTCACACACGTAACTGTCAAATAGTTACGTGTGTGACAAAACAATCTTAAATACAATCTTAAATATGAGCAGGAATCAATTTATCTTGGGTTTTTACTGTTGGTATAGGTAAGATAAAAGAACAAAAACAGGAGAATTTTTTTTCTTCTCCTGGGCTAAGAAGGGAGAAACTTTTTTGGAAAACTGGTTACATGTGTGACATAATTTTTGCATGCGTTTAAGCAGCTGTAAGACAAAAAATACTTAAAATCAAACATTTTCACAGTAAAGTCAAAAAGTCGCAATCATTTTGCATGCATTTCAGTTAAAAAGCAAATTGAATCTACAAATACCAAGCAAAACTCATGCTGTATCAGTTGCGACAAAGGCCTGGTTTACAGACTCGTAAAAAACACACAATTCAAAGCAATTTTTTTTAAAACTTTAAATGTACAGGAAAAGTTCAAACCAAATCTCACAAGTGTGACCTTAGGTTTTTAAAATTGCCCCAATGTTGACAATCCCATGGAATGCTCCTGCAAAGGCCCCTTTAACAAGAAATTTAATGAGAAATTGTTGTCTTTCTCTGCAGGTCTGCCAAATCTTATTAGAAAAACATGCAAAGAAGCAATCTCTCAAAGCTTTGCTGCTGATAAAGAAGAGGAGCGTTCGGCAAGTCCTTTACTTGGACGACAAGGAAGCTCTTCAGCAGCCAGTCAGAGGCGAGGAAGTGCATCACCATCAGGAGTACAACCGAAACCACCATTTACTCAGCGGCCACAAAGCCCTTTGATAATAAGTCAATGCCAGAAAAGTCCTTCACCACCTCAGATAGCTGAAAGTCCTTCACCGCCTCAGATAGCTGAAAGTCCTTCACCACCTCACATAGCTAAAAGTCCTTCACCATATATGTCAGTACAGAGTAACAATGGTGATGCAGATGATCACCATGGTCCATCACTTCCACCTCTTTCAGTAAGTTGACAAAAATAAATAATTATCATACATTGTAGTCACTACATGCCTTCTCATTGGCTAAGAGCTTACATTTAATTATGGCAATTGATGAAATTGTTGTGTTTAATGCTTAATCTTGTTGTAATTTCTGCATATTTGAAAATAATAACTTTTTCAGACGTTAACCCTTTAACCACAAAACCAGCCCTTTTATAATTTTACTCTGTCTAACACCAGACAATTTTACTTGTAAATTGCAAAGCTCTGGGGGTTAAAGGGTTAACTGAGCCAATCTGCCAATCTCTCCTCTTAACCCAACAACAAAACCGGCCCTTCTATAATTTTACTCTGTCTAATGCCAGATGATTTTACTTGTCAAGTGTGAAGCTCTGGGGGTTAAAGTGCCCCTGACACAAAATGTGTTATTGTCTTATTGGTAAGAACTATTAAAATTATAGAGTAACATAGTTTGAAGATTTACGTTTCGTCGTTTTGTTCTGGAGAAATTTCAGTTTGTTTGATATGCAAATATACCTTGCATGACATCACACTTGCATAACAAGTTGTCAGGGAATGTTATATATCTGTAGACAAACTTCTCTGACAAATCATTATGCAAGTGTGATGTCATGCAAATTAAACTTTTATTCTTAAAAATAAAGTGTATACATGTAATAAAACAATGATTGAATTTGGTTTTTGTGATATCCAGAATTATCAAGGTCTATGTAAGTTTGTCAACCTCAGCCTTCAGCTGATAACATTCACCTTGACCTTGATAATCCCAGATATCACAAAAACCTCATCCAAGAATTGTTTATTGCTATACTGTATCTTATATTATATTATATTATATTATATTATATTATATTATATTATATTATATTATATTATATTATATAAGGCTGATTATAATTCATTATTTTAGAGCATTGCTGACTCTGTCCAAGTGTCTGAAATTTTAAATACAAAAAGTGAGAGGAAAATGACAATGGTGTTATTGGGGGTTCTTTTTGAAAGAAAAGTTCTTGCAACTTCATCTGTAACTGGGAAAAGCAAGGAAGATCGTCCAGCACTGGATCCTGAGAAAGTCCAACTGATAATATGTAAGTTCCTGTAGAGTTGATTTTTATAACATGCTCATCACTTACAAGTCACTTCCCCGCCAGTCGCCACTGATACATGTTCCATAAAACATAATGTGTATGCATTATTTTTAATTATGTTCTTTGTATCCTTATCATAGCCCATGTATCTAAACGATTTCCGGATTCCACCCCATCATCAGTGAGGGCTGCAATGGCTCAAAAGTGCAAAGATGAAAGGAATGCGGTTGAAAGTAGGAGGCTAAAAGCTGAAAGAGTCTGATATATATTTAGATATATATATATAACTTATTATATGGTCTATACAGATTATCAACCACATGATGCAATAACATTTTTTTATATTAAAACTTTTTCTGAAACTTTCTATGTGAGTATAAATTAGTATTTCAAGCATTCTCTGTATATAATTCAAAGCAAAATTTGTTTTGTAATTAGTAGTCATATCCTGACAAGTAATTAATTAAAATTAGATTTAAAAAAATATAATTACATCAGATGTTTGGACTTTTTGCATGTTTAGCTTCACCTTTATTTTTTTATATTCTAAGCAATGTAGTTTCAAATTCAGTTTCAATTTTAAATTTTCAAACATGTGAAATTTCACACATGGTAAATGTCACACGTGTGAAAGCATGTGATTTTGAACCATGTGAAAGTTCACATATGGTAAAATTTCACACGTGTGAAAGCATGTGATTTTGGAACATGTGAAATTTCACATATGGTAAAATTTCACACGTGTGAAAAATCACATGTTCCAAAATCACATGATGAATTTCACACGTGTGAAATCGTGTGGAATTTTTGTAAGGGGAAGACTGGACGATCTGACAGGCCGCCCCCAGTCAGGTTCAGGTGATATAACACGCGTAACATCAGACGGAAGTGTCCCTAATGTTGGCCGTGACTCTGGAGCAATGAGGAGGGCTATCATAGAGGATAAAAAGAAAATCTTTAAAGAGGAAAAGGATCTTGGATTTACAGTGAATGTGGGGGATGGTAAAGCATCTAGGGAACTGCTCGAACAGACTGAATTTATTATTGGGGATAAAGGCGTTACCGGAGCGACCTTCAGAGGTAAGAAAGTTATGGTACGTAAGACAGGTGGTGGGATTAGGCGTAGTGAGTCTCAAACAAAGGACAGATACGTAGAGGATTTTGATGAGCTGATAAGAGAAGCTAAAGCTGAGCATTCCAAAACATTAGTAGGAGCCATCGAGAAGGCTAACAACGGCCCAACGACTTCTCTAGAAGCTGTGAGTAGCATAAGCTCACAGACCATCTCAGAGAGTGAAAGTATGCTTGAGAAGAAAGAGGAGGGCCTACAAGAACTGGCGGAAGGAGTGTTCCTGCATGAGTGGGAAGTAAGAGAATTTATGGGAATGCTCAACCCACAGGGTACAAGTGTAGAAAAAATTAGTCTCCTTGAAACAGAGGTCATATACTACAGAGAAAAAGCAATTGATGAAGAGGATCCCCATAGGAAGCAGCTGTTTGAGAAATTCAGTGAGGTGGCAGAAATGAAGGCAGACACAATAAGAATTAGGATCGGTGACGCCCCCCAACACATTGATGTTATATCTATCTTAGAAAATGAAGTGGAAAACAATGACCTGAATAGGTTGGAACGTTTTAAGAGGTGGGCTAGGGAGAATATGGTTGGCCTGTCTGCCATAGCCATTACCATAGCTGGGATCATAACCACAATAGTCGTTGCCGCCAGAAAAACTGTCTCGGGGGGAGCGAAGGCCGTCGGTGGTCTCGCTAAGGCACTCGCTAATCTGGGTAAGAAGTTGGGACCTCTGTTGGCACCACTGTTCAGTGTGATAGCACAGGTTCTGACATGGGGAGCAAAGGGAATAGCATGGTTAGCCAACAATCTGTGGGTTTTAGCTATAGCTATGACGTGGTTATTGTATGACTACTGGAAAAACAGAAAATAAAACCTGTTACGTAGTATATGACCAACAGAAGTCAGACAGAGCTGTTACCTGGATTTAGACGGCGAAAATGTCAGAGATCAAGGGAAGTAGGACAAGACACACAATCACCATGAACCCCAATAAAGTCAACCCCGGTGAGGACCTCTACATCGACATACCAAAGCTAAAACCTGATAGTTGTCTGGTCCCGGGTAGCTTTCATCTATTCGACTTTAAGAACACGAACACCAAGTCGTGGTTCCTAAACAATCTCTCCAGACTTCTGGTTGAGAGGCTGGTTGTTAAGCTAGCCGGCGAGACTGTTTACGACAACACAGGTGAAAGTGCCCTCGGTGTGTACAGGGATCTCTGGTTGCCAAAGAGTGTGAGGGATCAGATGGTTGGGTATGGAATTGGTCCAGAGAACCTGAGAAAGTTGATGTCTAAGGACGACAGTGGGGCTTCCTCTGGGGACGCTGAAAAGGTAGCTGACGCTCTGATGCTCACAATCCATGGAGTGAGGATGAGGGTGAGATTGGATAAGATCCTCGGGGACCACGGACTCTATGCTCCCTTTGAGATGAACAACAACTTCCGATATGTCATTAGCCTACCGAAAGCGAGTGACATCATGGTGGCCTAGTCAAGTGAGACCGTTGACGGGTACACACTGGAGAACCTTGAACTGGAGTATGAGACGATTGATAACACCGACATCGCCAGTGAGATAACCTCGCTGTACACAACTGGTCGATCGCTGTCCTACGAACACGTCACGTTGATGAAGTCAACTGAATGGGCGGCTGGATCAACCCTGATCAACGAACACATTAACCTCCCACGAAAGTCTATGAAAGGAATCGTCATGATGTTCACAAACAAAACCCGAACTGATAGTGAGAAATACGTCTACCCAAACATCGAAAGTGTTAAGCTAACAATCGAGGGTGTACCCAACGCTGTCTTCAGTCAAGGGATCCCAAAGAGTCGGTGCTATGATGAGGCTAAAAGACTATTCGGTGGAAAGGAAAACACAGATCAGTTTATGACAATCCAGAAGTTCTACAAGGACGCTTTTGCTCTAGCGATTGATCTAAGAAGTATTGAGGACCGCGACAGTGTCGGAACTGGAAAAAGAATCGTTAATACACAGTCTGGAGTCCTGATTGAGATTACTAAGAAGGTGACTGCAGCTAACGTAGTCTGTCGGATCTTTGTGCTGAGCGATGGTTTGGTAAACATGGTAAACAAAAACCTAAAATCAATTCAGTATTAAATGGATCACCCATTCAATATGTTGATCGTTGGTATGACAGGTTGTGGAAAAACCTGGTACCTCCTGAAGATGTTAGAAGATGAATACTTCGGGTTCTTCGACTACATCGTTCTGCTCTGTCCAACGTTCAGCTGGAACAAAACCTACACCACCTGGAAATACACCTCCGACCCGGACTTCATCGCTGTGGATTGTAGTCAGGACGACGTTGAAATTGTATTAGAGTATATTGTTAGAATATTCAAGGGATCCAAAACACTGATAGTCCTCGACGACTGTGCCAGTGGACAACCCGTAAAGAACAGAACAAGTGAGTTGGTTAAATTAGCCTTCAGCGCCCGGCACTACAATCTCTCAACTATCGTAATCACACAACAGCTAACAGCTATCACAAAACCCTATAGGGAGAATATCAGTAAGTTGGTAACGTTTTACAACCCCAACAAAACCGATATGAAGGTCATCACTGATGATTACCTGGGTGGTTTAGACCGTGATGAGGTTATGGGGATAACTGAAAAGTTAAAAGAGAACAAATACGCTAGACTTGAGATTATGTTAAGGCATCCGTACGCGTATAAGGTGGTCATCCCAAAATCTGGTCTATAGTAAGATGGCTGAGAGGAAAACTAAAACGGTGAAAGTTGGGAAAAAAATCAAGACACCCGCTGCAGAACCAGCTGAGGCATCTGTTGGGGGGTCAGAAACGGAAATACCTACTGAAATCCCCAACCTTGTCGACGAGCTCGTCAATGATCTGAAAAAGACTGAGGAGACCAGCCCAACACCTCCACCAACCGATGATACCAACAAGAAAAGAAGTGAGCTGATAAAACTATCAGAGGACGGTGAGATAACTCAGTCAGCTGGCTACATCAAAAAGGCGTCTCTAAAGGTTGTGGATAAGCTGTACGCTGAATACGAAGCCAAAAAAATGGAAAGGGCCAATGAATTCCTGACTGATATGTTAATCAGTAGATTCTCCAATGTTCTCGGTGGTTTGGACGCTGTAGAAAGCTCTGAGGAGCTAGACAATGAATTACAAAAAGACAGATTGTTAAAAAGTGACGTTGGTAAAGTCGTAGCCATAATCACACCGTATATACCATGTCTCGGACTGCTATCCGGAGGCGTAACTGTGGGGAAACACGTATACCAACACAAGACAAAAGTATCTGAGCAGAAATCGGGGAGTAAGTGAAATGTGCGTCAGAACCACAACCCTGATCACTTTCGGGTGTTTTCAGGAAAAACGTCATAATCCATCCTTAAAATATGAAAAGGGGGAAAAAGAGGAAAAAAGTCTGCCCTTTTAAACATCATTTTCCGTTGAATTCTGACATTTTGAGGCAGTTTTTGGCAAAATAATAAAAAGTGGTCCCATAGCCTCATATTCTATACTACTGCCATATGCCAGTTATAATGGATATATCAATAGAGTATTACTCCATATAGTACTATATATATATTACAGGAACATGACTGGTCCAAAGTTGTTTTTATGAATATATATTTGCTCAACCTATGCATCAAAACTTATATCAAAATGAACATCAAGATATGGACATAAACATACGTGTAACAAAATTACATGCTTATAGCTTCTAAGCACTTACAACATATAAATATAAATATAAATCCTAATGATCAATAAAGCTACTGTCCACTACTGGTCTGAGATCTCAAACTCGAAGTCGAAGACAAGCAACAGTCGGTAAAAACACAAATGGTACATAGAACATATACATGTGTATACATGTGTATACAACGCATCCTACTCAGCATATTAAACAAATAGAAAATTTGTTTTAATAGTAACAAGACACCTGGGTCAGGTGTGCACTCGGACTACTGGAAAGTGCAGAGGTCTCTATAACACACGAGCAAAGAGGTGGGAGTGGGCCGAGGAAGATCAGATTGAAGGCTGAATGTGGTGCAGGACTATCCTGAATTGACAATTTAAAGTGTCTAGAATTCAGGATTATCCTGAAGCCTGGGGGACTCTCTGTCCCACATGTGGGATGTTAAATGAAAAAGAATATAACAAAAAAAAGTAGGGGTGTTGTGGGGGGTTGTGGTTAGATTTAGGGTTACAGTAGTAGGGTTTAGAAGAGAGTATGTTACAGGTCGGGATGAAGAACATTTTAAACATTGATTTCCAAAAAAAGTTATTGACGTCGTAAGCATTAGCTAATAATTACAGCATTAATGTAGTGATTAGAAAGTTGAGTTTTAAATTGATTAACTGAGGTAGAATCTGGTGTTGAGCAATAGCTAGCTTAAAAAGTTTAGTACAGCACTTAGAAATTAGTACAGCTAGTTCTGAACTGTTTCTAATGATTCTGACTGAATTATTGAGTTATTAATAGGAATATTATAGTGACCTGTTTTACGTTTAAAATGGATAAGATCTTTCAAGTCATAGTAGATTAACCGTTTTCAGATGATCATTCAGATTGTATCATTGGTAAATCATCCTGCCAGTTCAAAAACTTAAAATATATTTAGTTGCCATGCATTGTAGTCTTTCAACCTCACTGATTTTAGTTATTGTCTGAGGTGCCCAACAGTGGCATGGTGGCAACTTTTAGGCTGGGGTGGCCAGATTAGCTTTGGCGCTCCCCCCCCCCCCCCCAAAAAAAAAAAAAAAAGAAAAAAAGAAAGAAAGAAAGACATTACTGTATTTGATAAATGGTCACATTTTTTGTTTTAAAATAACTCAAGTAGCAATTTATTTTATATTAATATTAATTAGCGCTAAACCTCTAGGGGGGTCCGTGGGCATGCCCCCCCCCCCCCCCCGCAAAATTTGAAAACTAGAGTCTGATATGCCATTTCCTGCATTTTGGAGTGAGATTTTACAGAATTCTAAGATTATAAAACTTCATAGAAAACACAAAAGATTATAGATTTCAGATCTTTATATTCCCCCATTGAAGACCTAGCTATACAAAGAAATTTTGTTAAGTTTTGGCGCCCTTGCTAATTTTGGTGCCCCTTCTGCAACCCTAGCTGGGGAGGCCTTGTCCCCCCCCCCCCCCCCCCCAGGCACCCCTGCCACCACGCCACTGGTGCCCAAACTTCACACGTGTAGGCCAGGTAGATGCACTAGCAAATATGCAATAGGTGACTTGTAAAATATACCTGCACCCTACATCTATGCAATATCTTTATACAACATGAATCCTGATTCCATGTTTTTGCTTTAGAGCATGTTGGGAAGGCTCTTCAACTCTGCAGCGCTAGTACTGCAGTTGAATGTCTATACATTTTGGTACCAACCGCATATAACACACACTTGGCTGCTATCCGCATATAAAACACACTTGGCTGCTGATGTTATAATGGTCAATATGTCATTAAAGTATCACTGTATATATATGAGGAACATGACTGGTTCAAAGTTGTTTCTATGATGAATATCTTAATATGCATCAAGTTATATCAAAATGAACATCAAGGTATGGATAACATACTTGTGACAAAATTACATACTCAAAGGTTCAAAGCACTTACAATATTGGATCAATAAGACTACTGTCCATTGCAGATCTAAAACTCAAAGACAAGCAACGTCAGTAAAAACACAAATGGTACATAGAACATACTCAGCATAACAAATATAAAACTCGTTTTGTAATAAAGTACATAAATAATATGCAAAAATATAAAGATACTGTCGTGATCAATGTCAACAAACAGGAGAAAGCTGTTACTAGGTAAACAGTACGTATCTTTGATTAGTTTGTTATACTGTGGCCCTTTCAGTTTCTTGTCTCTAGTCCTGTCACACCTCGAGTCACACTTCCTTAGATACTGATATGTCATGTCAACACGACATTTTTTCGCGTCTGTAATAAATTCGTATATTCTGTCTTCATGGACGTTTGTCAGCAACATTACTGATCAACTACTCATGAATTTTCCAATACCGTCGGAAAACACCTCAACCCAACTCGATCAAACTCATCAAAGGCAAAAGAACTCGAAAAAACGACGGGATGATGCAATAATGCAATTTTGTATGGCGAAGAAAAAACAAAGCCGAAACCTAGCCTAGGCTACCACAGGTAGCCCGAGTAATAAACCTAAAACAAAGGATTTATGCACCTTTATGTACTGTATCTTTCAGCATGAGTCGTAGCTTGTTTGTTAACCGCTTTAAAGTTAGCTAGGTTTCCAAACCATGTGTATTTTCTATTAACTATGGCTGAATTAATTGACGCTTCCCAAATTTGCTTCAATGTGTGCGAACAATGGCGAATAATAATATTACATAATGAAAGCAAATTTGGGAGTGCCTTTTAGGGTCTGTTTACAAGGAGGTAGGGTTATCCTAGCACCCAGGTTACCCTAGCATCCTTATAAACACAACAAACAAATAAACAAGCAATGTACAAAAGCTAGGGTAACCAGGGTGCAACGGTAACCCAGGTGCTAGGGTAACCCTACCCTCTTGTAAACAGGCCCTTAGGCTAATTTTGGTGCAGATACATGTACTCATAGCGTACCTTTTGTTATAATACTGTTAATCGTTGAAACTTTGAGAAACAAGGCCTTTTTTAAGGGTTGTCCCGTGGAGGGGATTGCATGGGGGGAGGGGCATTCATTAAAAAGGACTCTTAGAGGATTTGGTGGAATGCCCCACGGAGAAAATTTGAAATTTAGAGTCTCGGAAATGCCATTTCCTGCATTCTGAAAGGTGATTTTTAGGAACACTGAAGGTTATAAAATGTCATCAAAACTAGTTAAAATACGACACATTTCTGACTGCTTTGCTGTGTCAGAACTCATCAGCATGCCAAACATATTAATGCCGCTGTTACAGTACTGCCTAGTGGGTTAGGACTGTCCCATGAAAACATTTATTAGGTACATTAATTTTAGTGAAAGAACAGTTAATGTCATCAATAGAAATGCTGGACAAGATTGTTACTTATTTAAGAATTTTAATTTCAAATATTTGAAACTCAATTCGTAGGGGGTCAAAGTTGGGAAGGGTGCTGGGAGGAGGGCCTTGTTTCCTTCAACTTGTCAACCTCGTACCCAGGTTCTTATCTCCGCTGCGCTGCGAAAAGCCGCTGGTTGGGACGGTCACGTGTTTTATTAGAAACATGACTAAGCTGAATCACGCAAAAGCAATGTTCCCCGAGCCCGGGCGTGCTAATCTCGACACGCGTGGAGTCCATTTTACACGCGTGTACAAAAAGCGAGGGAGACGATATCTGGGAAATATATATATATATATATATATATATATATATATATATATATATATATATATATATATATATATATATATATAGATATAGATATATATATATTGATGCGCAACATTGCAATTCTGATTGATGGATTTAATCACAAACCTGCAAACGCTTTATCACGATTCCTCGACTGGTTGCCCTAAAAAGTCGTTTTAAATGCCAAACTTTGGATAATGCGAAATTCTACATAAAGTTAGAGCCATTACCTTATAACAAATATAACGTCACATTTATGTGCTGATCGATGTTTAAAACCAATATTTTAAGCAACCCGTCGGGGAATCGTGATAAAGCGTTTGCAAGTTGCTGATTGAATTCACCAATCAAAATTGCAATGTTGTGTATCATTGCAATATTGCAAGAGAACATTCGGTTTGACAAAAAGACGCGACTTACATAGGACATGGCTTATGTAAGACGCAAACAATTATAGTGCTAACCATTTATACAAACAACTTCACGTCTAACGTAAGACATGGCTTACGACGTAGCGTCTTACATAAGCCGCGTCCTATGTTTATAAAAAACTTGTAATGCCATGCGTACCCCTTATTGTGCCAACCCCTATTAAGCGGACACCAGACCCAAAAATGTCGGCCCAAGGGTGTCCGCTAAATAGGGATTCGACTGTAGTTTAACGCTACTCCTCTTTAAAAGTTTTTGTATGGATCCCATATCTTTACTTTTAAATAGAACCGAATGAAGACGTTATCTATCAATAGAATACAAATAGGCTTCTGGTAATAGACCACCGCCTTCTCGGTTTAATGGTTAATTCACCAAAACGTTGTTTTGTTTTGAGGAAAAAAAGAAAATTCTGCTTTATCGCAGAACGCGTACCGAACTAACCACGAGATCGGGGGGGGGGGGGGGGGGGGGGTGATTAAAAAGTTATCACCATCAATTTGGAGCCTTGGTATTTTAATAGAACGCGCACGTTTCATTAGACCACTATGATTAGACAGCTGGGATGACGGCGGTTTATTACAAAAAGCCTATTTCCATCTTCGGTTAATACATAACGTCATTATCGGTTCTGATTGAGAGTATAAATATTGAATTCTCTCTTATCCCCCCTTATGAAGACACTAGATTGAAGTGTTCAAACGTTGGGTCATGAACAGTAAGTAAATAATGCTTATCAACTTAAATCTAGATACTTCAACTGAGAGAGGATTCAAGAATTGCGAGATTTGTTTTTGAGACAGCCCAAGTTTATTAGAAAATGGAAGGCTTCAAGACTTTCCGTCCATGGCAGATCGATCAGCCGATCTACTTCATGGTAACAAAATACTAAAACAAATATTATCTGAGATTACCAGTAAATGTGATGAGAAAAATGCATACGAAGAAATGCAGAAGTACATGTACCGTCTTGTTCTTGAAGAATTGTTAAAGAAGTCTAGCATTGGAATTCTAGCAATATTAGCATTACTACTGTTGCAGAAATCTTTACTAGCTACAATGGAATATCTTGTACCCTACAGTGAAGCCATAAAACATGAATTACAGCCAGAAAAGATTGCAAATGAGCTTAAAAGCAAATTAGATGAATATACGCGCTACGAAACTGATGAAGAAGCATATTTCACGTTCGAGTGATAACAGTAAAGCTATCCAGTATTACGAAAAAGCACTTGCAATCAGTGCAGAATTAGGATATCAATTCGGAATTAGTCAAGGGGCACTATAATTTGGCAAGTGTGTATCTCTATATGGCTCAGTATACGAGAAATAGCAGCTAGTAATCAAAATTTGGGTGGTGCGTATTTTAAATTAAAGAGATATGAGGAAAGCATTGATTATTTCGAAAAGACTCTAGACATGTACACTAAAATGGAGAATGAGAATGAGAATGGAATAGCAAACAGCAATAAAAAATTTGGTATTGTGTATTACAAGTTAAAGAAGTTTGAGGAAGGCATTTGTTATTGTAAGAAAAGTCTAGACATGTACACTAAACTAGGGAAGTGGGAGGAAATAGCGAGGAACAATAATAATTTGGGCGATGCTTATTACAACTTAGAGGAAAATGAAAACGCCATTGAATATTTTAAGAAGAGTCTAGACATGGACACTAAAATAGAGAATAAGAATGGAATAGCAAGCAGCAATTAAAAATTGGGCATTGTGTATTACAAGTTAAAGAAATTTGAGGAAGGCATTTAATAACTGTCACCAATTGAGATTTGGGGGTCTTTTGTTTGCTACGAATCAACCCAAGAACGCTATTGAATGTTTCAAGAAATCCATAGCGATTAGCACTAAAATGGAAAATCAGTCACGAATTGTTATTGGTGGCAATGCAAATTTGGGAACTGTCTATCGTTCAGTAGGAGAATATGAAAAGGCCATTACTTTTTCGGAAATAGCCCTAAGAATAAGCGTTAATGTGAATGATAAATCAATACAAGCGGTGTGTTGTAGAACTTTAGGAGAAGCGTATAGTGAGTTGGAACGATATAAGAAGGCCATTTTTTATTACGAGAAGGCACTAGAAATTAGCACTGTAATAATATACATGACAAAATTACTGCATCCTGATTGGTCGAGAGGAGTGCAATTTCAATGTAATACAGTGCAGAAAAATGAAATACCGTGCAAATTTCAATGAGTATTAAGCATTCTGATTGGCTAATAAACAACCGGAAACTACCGGAAAGCCAATGAAATGCCTATGCGGATTTTGAAGGTTGGTTTTTCCTTCACGAGAAAATCCAATATGGCGACCAAAGCATAGAGTTGTCGGAGAACATTTCGATGAAATACAGTGAATTTTTCTTTAATATTGTCATAAAAGTTCCTGCAAGGAGACTAGATGAGGTTAGATGCTATGAGTGAAACGTTTTACATATCTGGTCAAAGCGAAGCAGTTTTCAACCATTAAAGCTTCGAGAAGTGGAGCAATGAGTGGTATGTAACTTCGTAGCTGGAAGAACATTTTGTCTAACATTTTCATGTATATTATTAATAAGTAATAGCATGGTTTTGGGTGCAATTTTGAAAAAACACGCACTCGTGAGTTTTTCGAAGACCTCAAATAGCACTCGTCCTTCGGACTCGTGCAATTTTGATAGTCTTTAAAAAACTCACTTGTGCTGTTTTTTTCCAAATTACACTCGAAACCATGCTATTACCTATACAAATAGGCGATCGGTCGGAAATGGCACGCAGTTTTGCAAACCTCGGTGTTACATGTGTAACTTCTGAAAGATTTGATGAGGCCATAGAATATTTTTAAGAAGCACTGGTTATAAGAAATGACAGGGAATCAGTATGAAATAGCAACGATTATTGGAAATATAGGAGAAGCTTATTTAGGCAAGCGCGACAGCCAGAGAAAGCTATTGACTGTTGCAAGAGAAGTTTAGCAATGAGCGATGAAATAGGAGACCGGTCAGGCATGGCAGTTAACAATGCACGTTTGGGGAATATCTATGTAATGTCGTTGAAGTTTGTAGAAGCAATTCCGTACTTTAAGAAACCTATTGAAATCAGTAGCCTGATTAGAAATCGAAGAAATGAGAGTGATTGTCTTGCAAGCCTTGGCAGATATTATTTGATGTACCTAGTTCAGTTACGATCAGCACTCGAACTTTTGAAGCTATCTATCTCATATTTCTGAAAATCGATTCAGTGCTATGATAGCATTTTTTTAAATTTAATTGTCGACGAAAATCAAACGTCATTTACAAATCATTACGTGACGTGGTACGTCACTCTACAGTAAAGTGTTGCTTCACTTTGAAACGGCGTTTTAGTTGCTGATCTAGGCAAGGCCAAAACCCTTCAAATTTCCATAGAGAAACGATCGAATGTGGCCGATTATAAACGTAAGACGTGGCAAGCAATAGACAACGAAAAGGGAAAAGATCAAATCAATGATATTGCAAAAGCTATCCAGCTCGAGAGAAATTGTGCTACCGTGTTATACTACTCCTTTGATTACATGGGCGTTCTCAACGTTTGGGTTTTAAATTGCGATCATCGTCATATCAGTATCCCAACTGATACGCTATCGAAAAAAAATTGCATTCATACCAGTATTTCTAAATTGCTAAACACTTTTAATTTAACTATTGATAGTTGACGTTGAGAAGTTGCCACTTCAAGAATCCAATCCAAATAATAGAGTTTTTCGAAACGAAACAGCTCGTTCTGAGATGAAGAAACAGAATCTTCAGAAAGTAACTCAGCGTTATGATTTAGCTGTTGAAATTGAAAAGAAAAAAATCGGCGTCTACGATTCTAGAAATTTTGAACGTTGACCGGGCAAACGTCATCGAAGGTGGTGCTTGTTTCGAACATTTGCGAAATATTTTTATGGCACTAATTAATCCAATTCAAGAATTTATCAAAGGCACCAAACTTACTATTATTCCTGATGATTTCTTATTTTTCGCGCCCTTTTCTGCGTTGTTGGACGAAAACGGTTTTACTTAAGCGATCAAAAGTCGAGTTTTAGACCGCATTTCTGATTCTAGCATTATCCACGTTGCGACACATAATAGCTTGCGCGGGGAGATCTTTCTAGCGCCAGATCCAGAATGGATAAAACAAGGCTTTGATTTGCCGACTAAAAAATGCTATCTTCTTCAGGAAAGAGACATCATTAGTATGGATATGAAAGCTCGGTTGGTTGTCTTATCTTGTTGTACCACAAGCAGAGGTAAAATTTCTTCAGAAGGAGTCATATGCCTAGCCCGTTCATTCCTTGCGGCGCAGATGCTCGCCTTGCCACACTGTGGCTAATTCATGACGAAGGCACAAAATTGTTCATGGAAAAATTCTATGACGAACTTCTAAAAGAAGTATCGGTTTGCGAGGCTTTGAAAACAAGAATGAATGTGTTCCAACGTCATGATTCTATCGCTTGTTTTCAATTTGGGCTCCTTTTACCATCTTAGAATAGAATAGAATAGAATAGAATAGAATAGAATAGAATAGAATAGAATAGAATAGAATAGAATAGAATAGAATAGAATAGAATAGAATAGAATAGAATAGAATAGAATAGAATAGAATAGAATAGAATAGAATAGAATAGAATAGAATAGAATAGAATAGAATAGAATAGAATAGAATAGAATAGAATAGAATAGAATAGAATAGAATAGAATAGAATAGAATAGAATAGAATAGAATAGAATAGAATAGAATAGAATAGAATAGAATAGAATAGAATAGAATAGAATAGAATAGAACAGACTAGACTAGACTAGACTAGACTAGACTAGACTAGACTAGACTAGACTAGACTAGACTAGACTAGACTAGACTAGACTAGACTAGACTAGACTAGACTAGACTAGACTAGACTAGACTAGACTAGACTAGACTAGACTAGACTAGACCTAGACTAGACTAGACTAGACTAGACTAGACTAGACTAGACTAGACTAGACTAGACTAGACTAGACTAGACTAGACTAGACTAGACTAGACTAGACTAGACTAGACTAGACTAGACTAGACTAGACTAGACTAGACTAGACTAGACTAGACTAGACTAGACTAGACTAGACTAGACTAGACTAGACTAGAATAGAATAGAATAGAATAGAATAGAATAGAATAAAATAGAATAGAATAGAATAGAATAGAATAGAATAGAATAGAATAGAATAGAATAGAATAGAATAGAATAGAATAGAATAGAATAGAATAGAATAGAATAGAATAGAATAGAATAATTTATTTAACCACGTTTCGCCTATGAGCTATTAAAGCTCGTTCAAAATGCGATCGTGGGAATTACATTACATTACATTACATTACATCACATTACATCACATTACATCACATTACATCACATTACATCACATTACATCACATTACATCACATTACATCACATTACATCACATTACATCACATTACATCACATTACATCACATTACATCACATTACATCACATTACATCACATTACATCACATTACATCACATTACATCACATTACATCACATTACATCACATTACATTACATTACATTACATTACATTACATTACATTACATTACATTACATTACATTACATTACATTACATTACATTACATTACATTACATTACATTACATTACATTACATTACATTACATTACTAAAATATTCAAAAATATATGTAGTATATTGCTAAAATACAATATTGTTGAGCTTACTTCTTGGTAAAGACGTAAGGTTCAGTCGAGAAGATATCGAGGAGATAAAAGGGAAATCTCGAGAAATTTCTTTGGGTAATTGAAAAATGTTTGGTTTGCATGCAGAAGTTGAGTTTTCGTTTAAATTATGCATGGTTTCATTTTTTACCAGAATTAGGCAGAAATCGAAACTGATAAATTTTAGTAGCCACATCAGTGAGATGTGTAAAAAAGCTAGTAAAAAAGTGGGAGTACTTTGTCTTTTTCTATATAGCTACTCGTCTGGATGCTTAGTGTAGTTTTGTAATGCTTTTTGTAGTCAAGTATTAGCCAGTTTTTGCACTAGCCGTGTAAATTTATTTGAACATATATTTCTATTCAGTCTTCGAGAGAATGTAACCTATTGCCAAGCTTAATATATACTCAAATGAAAGATGGCAGTTAGGAATAATTTCTTGAAAGTTAATAGAATTATGGTGTTGATACTATACTAGAAAAAAACGACCAGCTTAATCTTAGTATCGTGATTTTAACGATAATTTAGTTTTCAGGCTGTCTTCGGTTTCTTTATCTGAACATGAACATGAGCTGAACTGAACTTCGACCACCAACGAAATACACCCAGAATTACTGGGTGTAATAAATTAACAATTTAATTTAGTATGCAAAATTATTCGGAGTAATTGCTGTCCCATGGGAGAAGTTCATTGTAATCGGCGGTCACATTAGTCCCGTTGGCGGTATCGTTGCAGTTAGTTGATTATAACTGGCACAAAACTATGTATAATTACGTTTCCTGAGGAATGTTTAAGAAAAGCAATCAACCAATGATAATGCAGAGTCCACCAGCCGATGCCAGGGCCTTTTCCTGCCCTCCTAATTCCAAAAAGGCCCTGGGAACGAGGTTGGACGATGTTGTTTTTCGAAATTCCTACGCCAATAAACTGACTAAATGGGTCGTTTTTGAAGCTAGCTATTCATTTGATCATCATTTTATGCAGTGTTCTTAGAAATACAGTATCTCTATTTGGCCTTCTGAAAGTTTTATTTTCTTAAAAATCGTGATGAAAATTTAGTAAAAGGCTTGTTTTAGACGAATTTTTGCTCGTTAAGGTTGGTTACTCACGTTGGGCAGAATACGGTCAGCGGTCGCTACTATGAGAGAAAAGACATTTCCGCCTTCGTTTCTAAATCTGGTCCATTATATCATACGACTGCCTCCTCCGCAGGCGTCTCTTCAGGATTTATTATATAAACGCATTTATACGCGCGCGCGAAAGACTAGAGGCACTGGAAACTAATGCAAGGAAAAGGGCGCAGGGGATTGTGGGAAGGAAAAAGAAAGGGGGAGAGCACTGACCTATATATATAACTGGACCGCGGGTGTTGGCCAAAAATGTGTCCCCATTTTCACTTTCAAAATGGCGGCATTTATGGGTCCTTCTGCTAATGGTAGCGACCACTCACATGTACTTATCGTAGGAAAAAAGAATATTTTTGTGAACACAAAGCGATTTTCTTACTTTATTAATAAATCGTTCCTATGCGAGGGCTTCCCCGAGGTGAATAAAATCGTCTGGCGTTAGCCAAAATAAAATACTAAAGAGTAAAGACCAATAAATTCGGATAGGAAAGAGTTAATGCATGCAGGTTGGTCATTGTTATTTTCTTGTGGAACGACTCAATAGGCCTCCTGGATTATTTGTCTGACCAAATACTAGGAATATCGCCTCCCATGTAAATAGCGCCTAAGAAGAACTTGGTACGCCTCGCTTCTTTACGATTTTGTCGTGATCTTCAGCGATTCTTTAAGAGCTGGCGACTTCATAAATCGAAATGTTTGTAGATTTCCATGACCATGTGTATTGACAGTCTTGTTTATTTTATTGCCAAGTGTTCGTGCGGTTACCGCCGGCCTGCGCGTCTTTTTAATTCAGACTGCTAGAAAGCTACAACAGTAATAGTCTAGGATTATTATTATTGTAGTTCAGAATTACAATAAGACTCTTATCATGAAAACATCCCGAGCAGCTCAGGCTCAGCAACAAACATAAATAAAACACGAACTAGTATTGGTCACACAACACGTATCGGTCAGCGATCTTCACCATTAGCAAAAGGACCCATAAATGCCGCCATTTTGAAAGTGAAAATGGGGACACGTTTCCTAACTCAAAGGTAATAGGAGCACGCAGTCCAGTTATATATATATAGGTCAGTGGGGGAGAGACGCCTGCGAGATCTTGTGTCGATTTCTTGGCAATCTAGGCGATTTCTAGGCAGCTCAAATTTAACGCTTCTAAGCCTGCAATTTATCCGCCAAAGATGGCGACATGGAGGAAGACGATTCGTTGGATTTAATAGAAGACCTGGAAGAATCGTTTGATGAGTTAACTCTGTCGGGTAAGTGCATCATTAAAGCCTTCATTGTATTCTATTATCGCCATCTTGAAACATAATCTGACAGACGTCTCCTCTTCCTTCCACTTCCCTCCTTCCTTTGCGCGCTCATTCGGATGCTGAGACTCGCGCGAGGCAGATCATACGACGTTCGCTGATTAGCTTCTTCCGTTGATGGTATCATTTTTGGACGTTATATTGAAACTATTTCTCTAAAAACTTGATTTTAATTAAAGGTAAGCTACACAGAAAATAATTTATAAAGGGGGTCGAACTTATTACGATGAAAATCGAAAACGTGGCGAGTCTGGACCTATTTGGTGATTTACGCAGTTAGATTTATGTGTGGGTGGTACGTTAACTCATAATATTACTTTAACTAGATCTCATATATGCAAAACTATCGCTTAATAGGAAACACAGTAGAACATAGGACGATAAACCAGCAACCTTGGCTCAGTGGTTTAAGAGCGTCTAACTATAGTCATTAGAAAGTAACAGGTTCGATCCCTGTTTGGGGCTCAGGAACATTTTCTGAGTATTTGAGTTTGACGAACGTCTACCAAACGTCTGTTATATTAAACCAAGCTCGCAAACGTACCACGTACACTACATGCGTGTATGTACGTACGACTTATCATATCACTTGAACTGCGTCTTATATGTGCAAACGCTTAGCACTTAGGAAGCACGCCAACTATGAGTTTGCAACCTTGACTCTCCATATGAGCCTCAGTAGTTCAATGGTAAGAGTGCGTTGATATGAGAAGGTTGCAGGTTCCATCTTTGTCTAGAGTGTTAATATAAAGCATACTTTCACTTCTCAAACTTAATACTTTGTTTTAAACGAGATTTGTGTCAAATCTCTATGAAACAAGACGCTTGATCAAGCGTTAACACCGCCTACTGAGTTCTCTGCGTATAACTAGAGTTTGACTAAGCTACATGGTCACACACAACTACTGATTCTTCCGCAGCTGATTTAAAATGCATCTGATATCCTGATCTAAACTTGATCCAAAAGTGCGAGTGTAATGTTGAACGTCATATGATTGGTATTATATATTTAAATAACGTCAGATATATGATACGTATGTTAACTGCGCCAGAAAGATTATTTTGTAATTTATTTCTCAGTGAATGGCGCTGTATCGTGTTCACTCCTTTTGAAGTAGTCAATAATCGTGCGGACCAAATTATTTAAAAGCAGCTACTTACAAGAATCTATAATTTAGTATAAAATGAATCACTGGATACATGTTAAGGTCAATCACGTTAACCAAAACAATATTGTTTCTCTTCTCAATCGTTTAATGGTTTCCCACACAATTTCTTTTCTTTCGACTACATTGACTTGTTGCGGTCGTTAAGATCTAACGCTAACATTTCAAGCGAATGATATTGATGGATATAGACTATCAACAAAATCGAATGATTTAGATCACAGACATAAAGCTTTATTATCGTCATTCGATCCTGTGTTGTTATTCCATCTATTAAAGCCGTAAGGTAATATTTCAATAGCTAGACGGAATAGCGCAACTGACCAGTTTGATGTAAGATATGCGCCACGCCGCTGTATTACCAACGTTTATCTCAGGTCCGTGAAAAGTGAAAACCAAACACTTAAGTGGGACGGGAGTTCATTACGCAAAGTTGACTTAATCGGATACGCACACAAATTACAAATAGGCGAAATAGGTAAGAATCCGTGGCACTAGTAATCGTCGACACTATAGACCCTTTCAATAAGTATACTACTAGAAATACGTGAACGCAACCCCCTCGCCCGCGCGTCGCAGTCATAGCATGTTGTGGCAAACATACTATTGGTTTTATTAATAAAATATATATGCATAACCTTGTAACTCTAATCCTAACAGTAATATCACAAAACCATCATGGCGAGAAATCGAGGACAGTAAGGTTCACAAAAACTAAATTTAAGATGGCGGATTGTAATAGATATGATAGGGAAAAACTGACAATATACATACACTTTCAAGTAACAACTCGTCTAGCCTAAACGAGTTCTCTAGACGCTTATATTTATCTCTTACCTCTGTGTATTGGCGTCTGTTAAATCGCTTACGATTTGTTGAAGTACACTTTTCTCAGCAACGATTTTGCCTAGATATGTCTTCCATGTGCACGTCTGAATACATTGATCGAGAACGATACTTTGTTTTGCCAAACTTTTAAAGACATTTCTACATCTAAGAACAGGTTCCCAAAATGGCTTAAAATATACAGTTTTAGAGCTGCAATTTAATCCATCAAACACCAAGATGATTACCAAAATTAGCGTAAACAATCCAAATTTTGCTTGATAACTTCTTGTCCGCCATTTATATAAAAGCACTCAGCACTGTTGCTAGGGGTTCCCATGGTGTTTACCGCGGTATTGTTTACATTGTTGTAGACTGTGGATTCAGAAATAATATAAACCGAAGTTATTTAGAGTACAGGCCTGTCCAGACGATTAAACCTTTTGTAATTTGAAATTTGGGTAAGAAATGGGTCAATAAGACATTTTAGAGAATAACTCTACTTTAATTTATTGTATATAGACTTCTGTTTATAGCCAAAATGATCGGTAGCCATCAGAATCTTCAAATTAATATTTCCATGTAAATCTGAGCCCACATGCTATGGGAAAATGCACATGCAGCAATAGCCGATAATATATTGTATTTAATAAAAAGTTGTATTGCATAGTTCGCAAGGCAGCATTTTCAAGTTTGAATCCTCACTTTATTTCTTTCAAATCAGTTGTAGTATATTTAAATTTGTGACTTTTAATCAATTTTAATTTACAATTTTTCATGAAATCAATTACATCAAATCATTAAGCTTAGCCTTAACAATTCAGATCTTATTCAAATAATATACATTTATTTAAATTACTACAATGAATAAACGTGCACTGTCAGGTCATAATTTCCCTTCTACAGATCAATAAAGTTTGTATTTTTTCTAAATGACATTCCTCAAATTGAATAGTATGGTAACCAGAATTTCTACTACTGCCTGCCTCAGCTTGTACATGTATCAAACTGTTTTGGATGAACTATATTGAATCTACTTCTTGCTCCAATTGAATCAATGAGAAGTGTAAAAATCTCCTTTGTCTGCAATCAGATAAAGCATTTAAAACTTATCAGAGACAATTAATAATTATGTAAAATATATAGTGGTTGATATATCAGAGAAGGTCAATGAAACAATAGCTCACTGTTTTGTGAAACTGCAAAAGAACATATTTTAATTAAATATAAGTTTGACTAATAAAAAAGTAAAAATCTTACTTGTTTAAAAAACTGTATTGTAGTGACTATTGGAAAGACCACTGTTGAAAGATTCAGTCTTGATGGTGTACTCAGGTCTGTCATAATGTACTACAAATGGGCCATTAATCAGTTCATGCCATGGTCTCTGAAAGTGTTGGAAAATACCATCATTTTTTGGGCTAAAGTTAGGAACATAACCATCAACATTGTTAGCCTGAGTAAAACAATTGAACACATTATCAGCTGGCAGTTGCACTATAAAGCTGTGATTTCTTTAAAATGAACATAGTGATGCAATGGACTATTTGCATGGTTTGACTGATTTATCTACAACTACCAGATTCTTTGTTAATATCTGGCTAATACCAGATAATTTTACTTGTCAAGAAACTGGTTGCTGGTCAAGCTTTGTAGACAATACAGGTAGAGCTAGTAGTTGTACATGCCTGCATACATGTAGTCAAATAGGCAATCATTGTGAAATAGCTATTCATCCAGCAAAATTCAGCTGCATGGGTGTGAGCTGGATTGTGTGCATATAAGTTAATTACTTACCTGATCATAGAAAATCACTAACATGATGATTCCACAATATTAAAGTAGTTACAGCTAGTTTTGTTTATTATCAGATTTCAATTCCTATAAATCAGAAAATAACAGAGAATATTACTATACAGCAGAACGGTAAAATGGTTATGGAATGTTGGCCTTCACAGAGAACCCTTCTTCACAGGGAACTCCAGAGGATTATATTACAAGAGTAACAAGACGTATTTTAGGACGTATTTTAATATTTTCCAATTTATCAAACTGCAAAGACAATTCTGCCCAGTATTAAACAATGAAAGCTGCAAGAAATCTCTTACCATTCTCAATAACAACTGCTAGTCTCTTTTATAAATGACCCCAGACCACTAACATTGGAACTTTTATAGACGATGCTCGACATGCAATGATGCAAATTTATACTAAAAAATATACAATCATGAATAAAAAATATATCAGTATAGCATTTTCGCATATTACTACAATATTTGTAGCTTGACAGTTACATCCCAACTCATACCCAGTCCAAATCAGAGCAAAAAAAACCAAAACAAAAACCGGAAAGGGTTACTTCGCCTGTCTTGAAGTCTTCGTCCATGTCCTTTACGAATGAAATCTGAAAATGAACACGGCAAAGAAACGATGGAAAGCAATGCTCTGCGTGAGGATATTTACCTTGTATTATGCAGCCATTGTATATGTGCCAGAATCGACCACTACAGCAGTTGATGATATTAAATATTGATGACATTGTACAGGTACTGTATTAAGTGTAGCAATTAAGGTTGATCGACAGGTTGATTCACTTGATTGGAACATGTTTGAAGCAGGCAATCTACATCTAATACTAAGCACTGGTGGGCTTGGCTCCTGACCATGGGAGGTTTTTATTGATCTGTAATACTAAAAAAAGTTAAGTGTCACTACTAACTATGTTTAGTCCAGTTCCAGAAATCACACAAATATCGGCTTTCAATAATTCCACATTCTTTTGAAATCTCCTACTCTTTTCAATGGATGTATAAAACACCATGCACCAGCTATTCATTTACCTTAATTAAATTCTTTAGGCAGTTCTTCTGAAGAGTTTTCCTTGATAACAATGGACTGAAATTCTCAAATATTATATTATCTGATTTTAAACTGTATGTAGTTATTTCTTCAGTTCTTGACATATTGTATTAATTATATAAATACAGTACTGCTCAGAAGTATCCTACATCATGCATTCATTCTTATAATAGTCGAATTTACTTGAACTTACAATACTGCAGTTCTACAATGGATGAGTTGCTGCTTTGTGCAAGAAACAGATCATAATTTATCATAATTCAGTCATTAACATACAAAATGCAATGTCAGTTTGATATAATGGTCCAGCTGAACCCCAGTTTCAAACTAAAAGGCCATCATTGGTTTGATCTAGCTTATTGTTGTATTGGTTACTTTTGAGCAATACTGCATATGTGTACAGTGTTGTTTTTCAAAGGAATAGAACAAAAGATAAATGCAATTATCTTTATGTAACTAACATTTTAATATTTGGCCTGTTCACTTTATAGTCTACGCTCGAAAGCACATTAACCTTTGCTGCCTATGCTGTGTAAGGTCACTCTTTGATGAGTAACATAATCTGGTGTTAGATAGGGTAAAATCACGGAGTATTGTTTTTAACAGACTCGGCAGAAACAGGTTAAATGTACCCAGGTACAGACTTTTCATATGCCAAAATTACACATCACTGTGTCTGCAGGCATTTCTTGTTACCTCAAAAGCACAATCAAATTTACTGTGCCCTGGTATGCCAACCTCAAAAACACATATAGTGTTAGTAGGCTCCAGGCAAATCTCACACTCGAAAGCACAATCATACAAAATATTTGATGACTGCACCCAGTGCACCAGCCTCAAAAACATATATCAGGTGCAGATCCAAGGTTAGTGTGGGCCCCCATTTTGCACACGTGTGTACACTGTATACACACTGATATTAATGACCTTGTATTTCTCTTAAATCTCACTTAAAAGCCCAAAATATTGGAACAGTTTATTAATTATCTGAAACCAAAGAATTTCTAAAAGTTATTGTACTTTTGGTATTAATCTGATTCATGCTTTTCATAAATTTCTAAACCTGGATCTGCCTCTGCATATTATGCCTAGGTAACAGGCGAGATTATATGTATTACTCGAAAGCACACATCTTGACATGTGCCCAGTAATTTCCAACATGTGAACCAAGTTCACCAGGCCATCTATTAACTTCTAATGACTACTATATCTTCCTGCAGTTTCTTGTGCAAGCAACTGCAACCTTTGCTCTTCATCAAGTCGCTTTTGCAAATTTTTGTTTCTACCAATGGCTTTTAATCGATCAAATGTCATTGGCTCAAACACAATATCATTAATGGATCTCACCCTAGATGTAGCAACAAATGTACATCCAGCTACTTTCTCACTTTTACCCAAGTCAACGACAGCCTTTGGTAAAGTCTGTCCCTGTGACTTGTGAATAGTCATTGCATACCTTAATCTCAATGGGACCTGTTGTCTTGACATGTACTTCCCATCAGCCATCCACTCAAATACCTTTGGTGGCACTGGTATGCACTTGGGACATGTATCAATAAATCCCGGGCCAGTGTAGGCAGGGAAATGTACCAACACAGCGACAGGTAGATTTGGTGGTCCAAGATTTTCTGCAAACCAAATCTCCTCAACCACTCCAAATGAACCATTACAAAGGCCAACTTCAGCCCACAGGTTGGATGTCAGCATGACATCTGCTTTCTTAGACAGGAAGAGCACTGCTTCTAAGCCACCAGCCTCATCAGTTGTTGCTGCTGATGCTCCATGCCCAGAGTTCTTTACCTGAATCTTTGCCACCGCCTGTCCATTGCCTCTCAACTTCTCATAGTTGTACTCTGCTACACTCTTCTTGTCAAAGTATAACCGAATAGCATCATTAAACTGATCCATTGCAATATTAGGTGTGGAATGTTGCAGTAGGAGATGCCAGTCTTGTTCTGTTACCTGTCCATCTCTCATTCTCATCAGCAAGGCTCTGAATGCTTGTGCCTCAGCATTCTCACCAGCCTGTCGCATAATCTCATTCAAAATAACTATAGAATCAAACAAAAGATATAATGAATGACCATGATCACTTATAGTGGTTCCATTTCCTGCAATATACAATGGACGGTCACCCACTGGTGGCAGCTGACCAAAGTCACCAAGGAGGATCACTGAAATCCCACCAAATGGCTTATCTTCATTCCCTGTGCCAGCACGCAATCTATTGTCTAACCACGACAACATTTTGTGACCAATCATTGACATTTCATCGACAATAAGGTAAGCCTTACCTTCCAGTTTTAACTGTAGGCGCTGCAACGACTCACCCTGTAGGTCTTTATACTCACGTATAGGAAGTTGTGCAGCAGAGTGTAATGTCTGGCCATTAATACTAAATGCTGCAATACCTGTTGTTGCAGTTATTATACAACTGTCACCCAAAACCTGTTTTAAAGCAGTGATTAGGTACGTCTTACCTGTTCCTGCAGTACCACATACAATCATGTTGAGTGGGTCAGGTTTCTCACCATTTTGCATATGAGATATAAGAATATCATATGCAAGTCGTTTCTTCTCATTTAGGGTTGATGGATCAATGGGAACTTCATTGCTCACTTGTACATTGTGTCGTTGCCCTCGTTCTTCTGCATCTTTTCTCTGCTGGTAGATCCACCCAGGGCATTCTCTGAGCAACTCCACTGGAACTGTTCGTGCAGCTGCATACCAGTCATTCCCAGTCCCCAACAGCTGATCACCCAACTCCTCATACCGTTGGTTCAATCTGCATAGCAGCATCCAGTCATCAAGTTGATTTTCTGGATCATTATTATATTCATCATCATCATTATTGTTGCCTGTGTTATCATCATTACTATCCTCTTCATTTCCTTCACCTGACATGTGTTGGAAAACTCTGTCCCGCTCTTCCTCATGACCTAAAACATTCTCTGAAGCAAAATCAGTTTCAAGAAACATGTAATAGGTGTTGATGAACATTTCATCATTCTCATCGTTATTGTCCCATGCATTTGATGGTTCACCCTCCCAGGGTTTGAACTTGATCAACTGAAATTTGCAATACCGGCCAAAATCAGGCCCATGGGGGTTTGCTGACACCTTTGGAAAGGTCCTTACAATATATGGTAATGGTCGCTTTCTTATTTCAGATCTGATTCTTGTGTACTGTGACACATACTGCATCAAATTCAACTGAGATAGGCCATGATACCTGCTATTCTCAGTTGAACGCTTACCATAATCTTCAATTGTAGATTTTTGCAAGACCTCTTCACTTTGGTCCTCAGTGTCCATGACAACTCTCCTACCGTTATCTAAAGACACAGTGACAAACTTATAACTACATCCTACCAAAGGCAAGCTCAGCAGCACATATGCAGTCTCCTGTGCTGCCATGTCGCGATCTCCAACAACTTGGATCATTGCCTTTTTGATCGCTGATGATACCTGATCATCATTGTGTAATCTAGACACACATGATTGCAAAATTTCTGATGCTTGCTTTGACCGTGGCTCTCCTTTTGCAGCATACTTGGCCATATATCTAGCACAAGCATTCTGATCAACAATTACCTGCAAATCAACATTAGCTCTCCAATTCTCAAGCATGACCCTATTATGTGAATTTAATCTAGGGTCATTTCTTTTTGTCACCAACTCTGTACTCACCTTGTCATGTGGCAACTTCTCATAACACAGTTTTGTTTCCTCCTCCAATGCCTTTGGGAAACCAAATCTGCATTCTGCAGGAACATCATAACCTTTCTGCTTCAAGCAGTAGGCTGGGCTGCATCTCGTGTGCCTCTCCACAGTATTCACCAATCTGTGGTAGTCATCATCTCTGTTGTGAACCGCACTCGGTTTGACAGCTGATGGATGTGGCTCAGGAATTTGCCATTGTTCACCTGGTAATTCCTCATTGACAGTTGTCACTAGCCAGTCAACATATCTTCAAGATAAAAATAATTGAAGTAAAAAAAATTAAATACTATAATTTTAAAAAAATAAGAAAATATCTGTTGTCAATCTGTTAGCTGTTAAGTCATAATAATTGTCCAAATTAAGCCAATTTAAACAATACCATAGTAAATATTAAATATATGTTACTCACTTCACTAACTGCCTCTCGGCTTCTTTTCCACGGTCAATATCTTCCTGGTAAAAGAAATCAAAATCTTCCATTGACATTGTGGTATCAGCTTGGCTGAAACCCCACCCCTGGGCAGCCTGAGCTCGTAACAATGGAATATCAGGGGCATTGTTTAACCGGGCACACCCATGGGCATGAATACTTCCCCTGGCCTGATATTCATAGCGGAACCAATGCCACTCTGCATCCAAAACACCATTCAACCAATGTCTGATAAAGTCATCCAGGCGCTGCTTAAAATACCAGTTGGTCAAATGGGGCTTGTCAATCACAGCTTGTGCTCGTTGTGACCTTGTTGCATCTTCCCCTGTCTGCAGCAGTCTTTGCAGATCTGGCCAGTAACTATCAGCAGCACTAAATGTAAAAAAGAAAGTTGGACAACCTTTCTGCTCTATTAGTGCTAACAATTCTTGCAAGCGTTGATACCAGTACTGGTTTGTACCTTGCACCTTTGACACATAACGCTGCAATCGATTCACCATTTGCTTACCACTCATTAAATTAACCATCTCTTTCAGCTCTTCCATGGTCAAGTTGGCATCAGCTGGATGTTGACGCAAGTAAATATTTGCTTGTGACAACAGCTGATGTCTTTGCTTCATATCTAGTGCCCAGTATGGAAAACGTGGGTGTGAAGCAAACCTCCATCTATACTCACCATTTGGCAACATTTCAGCAAACTTTTCCAGGTGCTTAAATGCCTCAGTCAAAGTGACACCATGTTGCCTTGCCCTTGTGGTTGGATCACCTTTCCCAAATGGAAACAATGTGGGAAAAGCCATTGTCGCTAGACCATCTGTCTTAAACTCATTCACTACATTACCTTCTGTCGATGGCCAGTCTAATGGATCCTTCTCATTCACTGTCTCTCGAATGGCATCAGCTTCCTTCCTCTGCCTTTGTCGGTGAGGAATGAATGAGCTGCTCCCACAACCTGCAAGAGATTCTTCAACACTGTTATCAGTACCTACTGGCTCCTGTGGTGGGCCTTCATTCTCCTGTTCAGGAGCAGTTACCTGTGCCTCTGATTCAATGACATACCTGAGGTCATCTGGAATGCCATTTTCAGGCAAGCTCTGTATTGCTTCTCGATCAATCTCTACATCTTTGAAGTAGGGATTGTTGGTCTTTAACCATAACACAGCCTCGAGAACTCTGTGTCGACGAACAGTGAAATCTCGATGTGTGTTATCCACTCCATGTCTTCTTATTACCAAAACAGGTAAATCAGCTACATGACATGGCAACCTAGATAAGAAACTCTGAATATCTTGGGGTAAGTTTAGTACATGTCCCTTGTACCCTCTCTGCCCACCATGTTTCCTGTACACACTCATAATGGGACAGACCCTGGCAATTAACATTTCCTCTACCTGGGTTAACCCCTCTAGCTGCTGTGGTACAATACCTGGATCCATGTCATTCTCCCTACTGTACACTATTGGAGATTTCTTATCTCTCTTACATCGATTGCACAGGTAGTTTTCCACTGACAAATTCTGCTTGGTTGGCCAGGCTTCTTTACAAACATTGCACTGTCGATTAGCTAACATTTCTTGGGCTGTGTGAAATATCTGCATTTCATTTTTCACCCATTCTTGCTCGTGTAAAGGACTCTCGACATTTTGCCACCCTTGGTGAAGATACTCTTTTCGACTATCAACTTGTGCCTGTTGTAGAGACACATTTTGGGCTCTTCTCTCTGCAGTACTTTCTCTGACATGCTCCATTCTTCTTGCTCGTTCTTCAGGCGTTTCTGAATCAATTCGAGCAGCTTTATTTTGTCTGAGAATCTGAAGTCGCCCTGCTCGTTCTTCAGGGGTTTCTGAATCAATTCGAGCGGCTGTATTTTGTCTGAGAATCTGCAGTCGCCCTGCTCGTTCTTCAGGGGTCTCTAACTGGATTCTACACGCTTCATTTTGCCTGAGAATGTCCAGTCGTGTTGCTCGTTGTTCAGGCGTCTCTAGTTCTCTTCGTTGAGTAGACCCTCGTCTTAAGCCCTGTAATCTACTCTCTCTCTGTTCTCTGTTTTCTCGCTGTCTCCTTTCCCTGTTACAATTTCTTACATATTCATTTCGCTTACCTCTAACTTTTTCTGACCGTTGTTTGTAAGCTTCTCTTGCCTTCGCCAAGCGAATTTCTCTCTCCTCTGTGGTTTCCTTCAACCGTTTTTCGCGCTTTCGCTCCCTGTCTTTTCGTTGCCTTTCTGCTCGTTTTTCAGCGGTTTCAAGTCGGCTCCGCTGTTGCCGTTTCTCTCTGACTTCATTTTCCATTGTATGTGCAGATAAATGTATATTTTGTATATTTATCTGCAAAGGTTCTCTTTCTTTTCAATTTTTCTTTCGTAAAAAAACAAAACCGACGAAAAGTCGTTGTCAAAACGCTTTCGCAATCAACTGTTTATATATTTGCATACGTCATTTTAAATATTTAATTCTGACATAATTATAATTTTTTGTTACCAGTACCCTGCTATCCGAACCGCGCAAGTTGTGGATTTGATAACATATATATATATATACCAACAGGTTTCAGAATTACTTTCAGCTTTTCATCTCGCGTGTAATTTCACGTGTAAATGGTATCCACGCACGTCGAGATTAGCACCCTCACCGGGCTCCGGGCCTTCGGCCCTACGCCCGGGCTCGGGGATAATACGTAATTTTCACCCTATGACGTCAATTTCTTTTCAATTTTTCTTTTGAGTCTGAAAATGACGCGCTCTTCACTTATTAATTAACACTCTGAGACCTGGACCTCTCCCTGTGCTGAATAAAATCGTCTGGAGTTAGCCAGAATAAAATACTAAAGACTCGTCTTCAGGCTTCAAAGTGTTAAAAGGGTCAAAAATAGAGAGGTGAAGGCACAGGGGTGGATCTAGAGGGGTGCGAGCGTGGCTTGAGCCCCGGTCAGATTTTCCGAATTATTCCAAATTAAATAATATAATTGATATTTCAAAAATAAACTATTAATAACAAAAGGATAGTTGACGTAAGAACGACATTAGCCACCGTGAAAATACTAAACCGATTGTCAAAATAGCAGCGGATTTTCGCATCTTTGACAATCAGTTGCACCGCAATCGGTCTCAGGTAGTTAGAAGTCCGAGAATGTGGCGAGAGTGGCCGAAAAAGTTACCGAACGGCTACGAATTCGCTGAAGAAATTGGAGAACACTTCAGCGGAGCGATCTTCTAAATTCAGCCACGGTCAGCGGACTATTAAGGGGTGCAAACCAGTCAGAGAGCCAGAATGGAGTGGCTGAATTTGGTGGGAACCACGGTCAGCCTTGTTACAATTTTATTGCGAAATAATGCAATCAAATCGTCGGCTCCGGTAGTCGGTAGTGCACGTCAGTCTGTCTTGACCGGAGTTCTTCAGAGTGATATTAAAGAATGGCTGCGCGTATGGAGGGACAATGATTGTGCCTGTGACAGATAGTCGAAATACTAGATGAAAAGTTCACAAGAAAATTAAGGAAGAGATATTGGTTTGTTTGGTTATAAATCTTTAAAGCATTGATCAATTTGAAGAACAAGCATGAGATCAAACGAGAGCTGCGACCTCTCTCTCTCTCTCTCTCTCTCTCTCTCTCTCTCTCTCTCTCTCTCTCTCTCTCTCTCTCTCTCTCTCTCTCTCTCTCTCTCTCTCTCTCTCTCTCTCTCTCTCTCTCTCTCTCTGTCTCTCTCTCTCTCTCTGTCTCTCTCTGTCTCTGTCTCTCTCTGTCTCTCTCTCTCTCTCTCTCTCTCTCTCTCTCTCTCTCTCTCTCTCTCTCTCTCTCTCTCTCTCTCTCTCTCTCTCTCTCTCTCTCTCTCTCTCTCTCTCTCTCTCTCTCTCTCTCATTACATTGTTTATAATTCTCATCGACTGAAACACAGCATTTCTATCATGGTTCAACTTTGAAATATTTTCTGCAAGACTCGGAGACTTGTCAGTCGCGGAATTTAACACTCTCTTAATCGTTTGACAGACTGTATAGAGCGACGATGTTTGCGAATCTATTTACTAACTCAGTTTACATCTTCTAGCTCTCATCAACTCCATTGTTGTTATTCTCGATTTATCGAAGGAAAGACAGTATAAAACGTAAAGGGACTCCATTTCCTGATCTGGAGTCTGACATTACACTAGCAGGGTTGCTTTGGTTATTCTTATTTCAAGTAAAAATTGGCTGGCATTAGACAAAATACTCAATAGAATTCTAAATAATGGCCAAAGGATACCTAGCTGTTTGACTGGTTAGTTTACATGTCACACAAAACTCGTTAAACATACATTACGATTCATATTGGTAGAAGATCTTGGCTTGAAATTAAAGAGGAAAGAAAAATTTTGATTTGAGTAAAATTTATACAAAGATCTCTGTGAAAAACATGTATAAATCGATCCTACAATATGACTCTAGATCTCTCTCAAAATGCAGGAAATGCGTTTTCAGAGACTCTAATTTTCAAAATTTTCCGGGGGGGACATGCCCCCGGACCCCTCTAGATTTTAGGCTGGATCCGCCCCTGAGGCACGCAAGCAAAGGTGGGAGTGGGCCCAGATCAGAGGCGCGTGCCGTGGACGATGAAAAGACGGAAATGAGAAAAGGAGAAGATATTCGCAGCGTTAACTTCCACGACACAATGGTGAAATCTATATTTATAACAGTTTGTCTTTTGAGATCCGTGATAAACTTTTTCTAGTATAACGTTTGGTTATTTGTGTAAACCGGAAAATTCTGTTCTTGAGTTACAATAATACTTTGTCTGTGCTACAATAAAGGCACCACACAACTAAGCACTAATCCAAGGTATGCCATTAGTAATTTTGACCATTCACGCATTTAAGTTACCCTGATATTGCATAGTCAAAGAAAAGAAAGTAAACTGAAAAAAAGTTTCCCACCCGTACCTCCCCCCACTATTCAATCAGCGAGATTATTTATTATAAAAAACTAATAGATAGCTTTAAGAAAAACAAGAACTCATCAGTGTAGTGCTAGAAAATTTTATGTAAAATAAGTATTGTCATTTATCAATAAAAATGTTTTCGGGGCGGGAAGTGGTGTCCTCCAGGCCACACTTAACTCACCCACGGTGAAGCCCACGCCAGGACATGAGGGCAAGGTCCTATCAAAAGGGAGTGCCAGGGCCCTTGTCCACCACGGAGTTTGGGTGCCATGTTGACATCATCTATCAGAGGCTCATTTCCTTTCCCTCTTCCCATCATTCCTCGCGAGTCTTCTTCCTTGTCCGCACGCCTTCCTCTCGGAACCTCTGCAGAAGAGAGTATAGTCATTGACAAGTATCGACGCGGAGAAACTACACAACAAAATGTTACTGACATGCAGGTTTTTACTGTGTGATTAAATCGTGCTTTGAATTTGAATTTATTAAATTTGCCACTTAACGTGTGGCAGGGGAGAGGAACAGAACTTTCATCCCAATTGACACCAAACTCCTATGTGTAGACAACTAAGACCTAGGTGTTGATTTTACGGAGGGAGGAAAACCGAAGAACCCAGTGAAAACCCCTTGGAGCACAGGAGAGACCAACTAAACTCTACTCACATAAGTCCCAAGCTGGTGGGGTACGGGGTTATATTCCCAAACGGTCACCCATCCAAGTACTAACCCCGTCCGACCGGGCTTAACTATTGGTGAGAGGCACCGCCCTAACGGCACACGCCACCCGTGCTCCCATTCAACGCTTTTGTTTATTATTAGTATCAACAATTAGTGAACTATTACAAATCTAGCATTCTGATTGGCTGAGCTACTTATAGACCACTAGTAGTGTTATCCAATGACATACCTTATAACTGGAATATTCCTCACCTGACCAGTCAGAAGCCAAGATACATTCACGCCGCAAGCAAAACCTAGAAAGGCTAACAAAGTCAAGCTAACATGGTGTCTGCATTTTTATGTGAGTGAGGAAAATATTGGCACTAAAATAATGGAAAATTATTCAGTTTGACATTTTCAAATGAGAAAATGAATTCGCTTATGCCTATCGAGTATATCTACACCAAATTTGAAGCAATTACAACGTCATTTTTTGTGAGCGATTGTTTGTCATATGCTATCGAATTACTCTACATTTTGTTAACTTGTTTTTACAATAACTATAAGTAATTTTATGCTAGCTATTTCTTTGTAATATCATGTTTGCAGGAATTGCAATTCTTTTGTTGTCAATGGGGAGCCTTCTACAAAGAAAAAGATAAAACTATTTGAAAATTTGGAATAATGTTTGATAAGACTTCTTTATACATTAAAGAAAAGTTGTTTATAGTTGATACTAAAAGAATTAGACCACTTGTTTTCTACGAACAGAACGTCAAGTCAGTTTCGCCTCGTTGACTATCAGCTCAAAGAAAACTCAGGCTCCTCTAATCGTTAATTATATATTTGTTCGTGCAGTTATAAGTATTTTGAGCATATTCATAGTCAAGATCAACATTTGCCAGCCACGTCACTTATCAATTACTAAGTCAAAATCTTACTTAGTAGAAACAAGAAACTTGGTAGAGCCAAATTTTGTATCTATTTACAGTATGTATCTATTGCCTATCCAATGAAACCGTTTTACAACCTGCATTGTTTGGTTTTCAAGGGTTTGGGGTTGGCATGCTGTTAGTTGGAGAAGCAGCATCGAACCTGTTTTGTATGAGATTTTTTGGAGTGATTTGTCCCTCGATACACCTTGAAGAATCCGGAAGAAAAATCTCACAAAATCCGGAAAAATCAAAAAAAAATCGAAAAAGAACTCGGAAAGCTAAGATATTAAAAAAAAATCTAAAAAAAAAATCTCATAAAAATCCAACGGGATTTTGAAAATTCAAAAAATCTCGTGCTCCTTTTTGGGAGTAGTTCGCCCCTTGTTATGTATGGTGAATTCATTAACATGGTGAGAAGGTAAGACAGTTTTGTAAGGTATTGGGCAACTGGTTGATATGCAGTATCAGCTGTGTCAATGATGGATCAAAACATTAATAGACTGTGAAAGTCTTTGTATCAATTTTGTTTTTTCTCTTCTTTTTCAGTCTTCTGTCTCGATGTAGACATGGTTTGACCTCAGTACATGATGTTTACCAACAATCTGTTTTACAATGTCTTTAAATGGCTGACATAATGGTAATTTGGTTTAAAGTTCCTATGAAACGAAAATTAAGTCTGTCTTATTTAAGAGAACACTTAAAATGACAGGGTAAAATTTTCTTGCAGTTTTTCATTTCCTTGCGTCGTTGTTGAGATATTTCAGTTTGTTTAATATGCAAAATAAACAACTTGACGTCATATGCGCATAATGAGTTATTGGAGGATGTTATATATATCTTTGCTATTATTAAACCAAATTAATTCAAAGGAAGCGTTTGGATGTGTTTCTTCAACAAAACCAAACATGTAGATTTTTAAGTGATTATATTTGATTTAATAGCAAAGATATATAACCTCCGATAAGTGGTATAAGTCATTTTGCATGTGTAATGTCAAGATGTTTTGCATATCAATATTTATATATTTATATAAAATATTTATATTTGCATATCAAACAAACTGAAATATGTCAAGAACGAAGCAAGGAAACGAAAAACTGCAAGAAACATTACTCTGTCATTTGAAGTGTTCTTCGAATAAGATAGACTTAATTTTTGTTTAATTATTTGATTAATGTATTTATTAATTCTTTCAAAAAAAAATTATTCATTTTATATCTGTATTAAACGACATTCTTATATAATTTTGATCATTTTCTTTTTTTCACAAAAAAAATTTGGGTTTTTTTTTTATTATTATTTAGAAAATCTAGAAAGTTTAGATTCCAAAAAAATGGCATCAGCTCAAGAAACAAATGTTTCTCAGGAATCTCAAGATGGACAAGTAAGTAATTAATAGAAGAATTTTTTGTCACGTATTTTCGACGAAAAGTGCTTAAAGTGCCTGTGGAACATTTTTATGATTGTCTTATGAAGAACGGCAAAAATAATGAATATGATTTTTACATGATTTATTTATTTATTTATTTATTTATTTATTTATTTATTTATTTTTTTATTTTTTTATTTATTTTTTTATTTTTTTATTTATTTATTTATAAGCTTCGCCAGAACAAAATTATAGACAAGACTTAAACTAAAATACACAATTACACTAAAACAAACATATACAGTATATAGACAATGGCAGGGAATACCCACAGAGGCAAAACCTCCAATAACGGGAACCCGGGAACTTCATATCTTATTCTGTTCAAGAGTTATTTCACACAATGTGATTTTGAGTTATGACGTCATTAGCTTTGCATGGTGTTGAAGCAAAAGGAAACACAAGGCATATCTTCAGAATAATGATTAATTTGGCTGAAACTTTGCCGACTTAGTCAAGCAATAACACTAAACATTTCTATTGTTCTTCTGTGGTCACTATGGGGAGCACGGGTGGCGTGTGCTGTTAGCGTGAGTTTGCAATTTCCGCGATCTTGCCGATCAGTATGTATCCCAGTGGTGGCCGCGATCAGCGGTTATATGATAACAGCAACACAATTGTTGATCACTGCCATCGTTCTGATCGTCGAGTTCATTTTTGAGTGATCGTGGCGACATAGCGATTATATGAAAATTAGGCTTATAATTCAATAGTAGGGATGACGGTGGTCTATTATCAAAAACCTATTTACATCTTGTTGCCTCCTTACTATTCAACCGTCCCTGACGTCCATTATTAATAAATCTTTTACAAGTGATACCTTTCCGACTATCTGGAAGATAGCAGAAGTAATTAGAGAATAATAATAATTATTATTATTATTGTTATTGTTAGTGTTAGTGTTAGTGTTAGTGTTAGTGTTAGTGTTAGTGTTAGTGTTAGTGTTAGTGTTGGTGTTGGTGTTGGTGTTGGTGTTGGTGTTGGTGTTGGTGTTGGTGTTGGTGTTGGTGTTGGTGTTGGTGTTGGTGTTGGTGTTGGTGTTGGTGTTGGTGTTGGTGTTGGTGTTGGTGTTGGTGTTGGTGTTGGTGTTGGTGTTGGTGTTGGTGTTGGTGTTGGTGTTAGTGTTATTGTCATTTCCTTATATTTGCTCTTATTTGTTGTGTTGTTTTGTGTTGTAGTGTTCTCTAGTGCTTTGTTTTTACGCTAAACTGTCGATAGGAAAGGTTTATGGGTCCATTGGGGGTTATAATTATCGGTTAAACAGAATATTGGGTGCGGTTATGACTAAATGAGCACAAAATTTAAATTCCAGCTTAAGGTTGGGAGTACTTTGTTTTGGTTTTGGGAACGGCGTATAGAGGAACTTTTTCTACCGCTTAGATTTCGGTACTCGCTGCGTTTGTTCCTTTTGAAAAGGAACATATTCAAGCGGAACGTTTTGTTCTCATTTGAATTTGGGACGGTTTTGTTCCGATATTGAAAAATAGGAACGGGCCTAAATTAAGAACAAATTGTTCTGCATGAGCTACACCGCTTTAAATACTTGTTCGGCATGAGCTAGACCGCTTTAAATTGGTCCTCTTTGTTCTGTATTTTAAAGCTTATTTCGTTCCGTTTGTTTCTTCTCGCAGAAACAAGTAAAGAAGTTAATATATTCCAAACCACTGGCTACCATAGCTCGGTTAGCCGATCAATTTAACAAGGTTTTTAACTATAGTAGCCATATGGATATCGATTAAGTTACTAATCTACTTTGCATAATATATAACCTCGTTCTATTAGAAAGAAATGCAGATTTTACTGCGCCTAACCTGAATTTTGAAGCGGCATGCATACACATACAAATACTACAGGATATACCACATCTGCATGCATCGTTGTCTTAAAAAATAAAACAGGGAAGAGAATGATCGATGAGTTATAATATGCATTTGTATGCATGTGTATGCCTCGTTCTTTTAAAAAATCCCGCTTCAAAAACCACTCGGCCATTCTCTTCGCTGTTCTATTTTGTATGAGAACGATGTACACATGTGATATACCCTGTAGCATTTGTATGCATACATGTATGCCTCGTTCTATAAAAAATCCCGCAAATAGAAATCCAGATTTTACTGCGTTTAAACTGAATTTCGAAGCGGGATTTTTTAAAGAACGACGCATACACATACATCTGCATCCATCGTTGTCTTAAAAAATAAAACAACGAATGGAGTGGTCGATGAGTTATAATATGCTGTATTCACATATCTCATTCGAAGTAAAAAAATTAAAGCCGGGTTTTCTTCAAGAACGGGGAAATAATATAGTAATTTTTGTCCACGATAACATGTCTTAGAATTGGTACTCTATATGATCGTAAGTTAGAATATGTTTCGTCTATAAAAAGTTATTATATATATATAGACCAAAGAACCGGCTACCATAGCTCGGTCAATTTAACAACGTTTTTATCAACCTCGTTCTATTAGAAATCCAGATTTTACTGCGTCTTAACTGAATTTTGAAGCGGAATTTTTTAAAGAATGAGGCATGCATACACATTCAAACACTACAGGATATACCACGTCTCCATGCATCGTTGTTTTAAAAAATAAAACAGCGAAGAGAATGATCGATGAGTTATATCATGTTGTATGCATGTGTATGCCTCGTTCTTTTAAAAATTCCGCTTATATTCTTCATGAGAACAGAGGTAAAAAGAGAAGGTAAAAAGAAACAAGAAAACCACTGACACATAGCTCATTTAAATTAGAAATTTGCGCCGGGAATTTATTGAGCAATGGGAATAATATGGTTATATTTACACGATAACAATGCTTAACATCGGTATTCTAACATATTAATTATGTTTACTATTTATGTTTGTGTTTGGCGAAACAGGACTTAAATTAATTTCAAAGCTACTGCTCTCATTCTCAACGTTCTTGATTCTCTACTCTCTTGGAAATGAAAAGCTGGATGACGGAGGATGGAACACCAGCGTAGTCCAAATTTCTCGATACCTCTTCTTATGTAATTGTCTTCTTGTTTGGAAAACCTCACCGGTTCCTTTTGTCCCAGGTGTCTGGCTATTTTGTTTACAGAATCGTCTTCACTTTGACGTTGTTCACATCCGTTTTCTTTTGGCAAAGGATCGTCTTTTAACTGCTCGACGCAACTGTCCATGCATGGCTTCGCCTTCGACTCCCCGCAGCTTGTCCATGCACGTCTTTCCTTTTATGGCGACATCCCGCGATCGTAACTTCTGGTAATGCACTCGGGCAACGTTCGAACTGTGTTTCTGATCTTCCGAAACCAGCTTCTGTTCTTCCACGTCTAACACAATGGCACTTTTGGTCTCTATTATATGTCTGTATCTTGTCGGGTGACGGTACTTTCCTATGGCCTGAAACACCAGCACGCTCAGTAGTTCAGTCAATTTTTGAAATTGCGCACCGTTTCGGTTTACCAGCAAGTACTCGCATTGCGGCAGGAGAAGAGGTCTGACAAAACAAAACAAACATAGCCGTCGACTACTCCCAAGCTAACTTCGTCAACTTAAATACAAAGAATCGAAACCGTACTTTTTAGCGGTTTTAAAAATTGTTTGGTCTACCATCCCACCGTTGTACTTCGCATTTTCAAACATAGTGACTGTCAAATGTTGTTAACATAGTGACTGTCAAATGTTGATAGGTCATCGGACGACAACCCTTTACTTTACAAAAGTCGACATTTTTCTGCACTCTTGTAAAATCTGCTTGTAGCGCTCGATGTGAAATGGAACGACTGTCTGGAACTCGGCTAACGAAGCCCAGCTTCTTCTCGATTCCAGTGTCTCAATGTCCAAATCTGTCGTCCAGTGTGATCGCATCTGCTTTGCCAGACACTTCTTGGCTCGCTTGATGTACACTTCAGTCACCAAGAAGTTCTGAAGGACAGGACCAGGTGGAGAGTTAAACTTGCGCAAGTCGAGTAGGTCAGAAATGCTTGTTGCCAGGTGTCTTCGAGATAGTCGAGAAAATCCGTTAGAAATTTAGAAGAGCACAGAAAATAGTCGATAAGTTGCACGGTGGACAACACGGTCGACTCCTCCTCGCCCGATTCTCCGCAACAAAACTTGAGAAATTTAAGAGCTCGCGTGACCGAAATTTCTGCTTGTTTTGACGTTTTCCCTCCCCCCGTTGTACTTTGCAAACATAGCGAAAGAGAATGAGCGAATTCGTTATCCGATGAGCAACACGGCAGTGTCAGTTTGCTTTTCGTCGACGTAACTTCAATTAGAGGCTTGACATTGTCGGTGAGAATTGTCGGTTTTTCATCGAAGTACGCGTACCAAGGATGTTTTACTTTGACGTGCTTTCGACAGCCTCTTCGACTGGAAAATCCTGGATGGTCGCAGTTAGGAACTGGGCAATGATTAAGACCTTCTTCGTCTCTCCCCAGATGTAACCGTCTAGGCTTCTTGAATGCCCTGTCGACTGAGACTTCCAATCGATCGTACGGTTATTCCGACGAGGCATCCAACGGCCACGGTAAACTTCAGGAACTACTGCATGAACGGCCATGATTACTTCATGTGTTTACATCTATCTTCAATATATCTCGCATATTTATACCCTGCTATGCAACTTGTTCTTCTTCCTTTGGGATTATATAGATCGCGAAATTGAAAAGACGTTTTTAGCTAGCTAACTTTAGGTTCATTAACATACACTTCTCAAACTCATGAATAATTCATGAGCTAATTAGCCAATCAAAAACACGTATTTCGTCACGTGCGTGAGTTGCGAAACCCCGGTAATAAACGAAAAATTGAATTAATAATTAGGAAATTAGATAATAAACGCTTTAAACAATAAAAAGCGTACATTACAACATTTCTAAATTATAAAAACAGTCAAAACAAAGAAAACTGTATTATTACCACAATTATAAATTATAAATGCAAAACTCAACACAGAAACCAATTAAGTTAGGTTAGAAAATAGCACGCCATCTAATTAGGGAATTCTACAACAATAGACTATTGTCAACTGAGAAGTTATTTCATAAGCTCGTGGCTCGCGTTTTACCAGGGTTTCCAAACATTTGATTTAAAACCAGGGTTTAAAACCACTCGGCCGTGCCGGCCTCGTGTTTTCATTGCCTTTCGTGTCTTACAAACTCTCGAGAACAATTATAAAAATCGCTTGGTGAACAGCCTCGTGAATTCAATTGTTCTCGCGTGTTTGGAAACCCTGGTAAAACACTCACACTCGTTTATGAAATATTACTTTTAACTTCAGATTATTGAATCGGAACAAAGCGTTCCCACTGTCAAAATCGCTGTTTTTCTTTCGGAAAAGAAGGTTTTATTTAATGCGAGACAATATATATGTAAATTAGCTTTGTAAATTAATTGATATTCATAACCACCGGCTACCCGGCTACTAGTTAAAAAATTTGAGTGTAGAATATATACATTTTAAGACCAAACCGGGGCCAGTTGCGAAAAATGCAACTACACAGGCCTTCCAGCAGGAATTGAACCCACGACCTTGCGATTCTAGTGCAATGTTCTGACCACTGAGCCACGGAGGCCGTTGCCGATAGCTTGATCGCGAGTTCTGTATATCACATCTGTTCTATACAGAACTCGCGATCAAGCTCTCGGCAACGGCCTCCGTGGCTCAATGGTCAGAGCATTACACTAGAATCGCAAGGTCGTGGGTTCAATTCCTGCCGGAAGGCCTGTGTAGTTGCATTTTTCGCAACTGGTCCAAACCACCGGCTACCATAGCTCGGTAGCCGGGATTATTCATATGGTAGCCGGTCGGTAGCCGGTCAATTTAACAAGGTTTTTAACTAGTAGTAATATTGGGCATTTCACTCGATTACATAGCATGTTCTAGGGATTTTTAGTGAAGGAAAATTGAGTGTAGAATATATACGTTTTAAGACCAAACCGGGAATATATTATAACCATATGCAAATTATCTAATTTAATTGATATTCATAACAACAGGCTACGCGGCTAATAATTAAAAACCTTGTTAAATTGACCGGCTACCACATAAATAATCCCGGTTACCGAGCTATGGTAGCCGCAAGGTAGCCGGTAGTTTGGAATATATTATAACCATATGCAAATTATCTAATTTAATTGATATTCATAACCACCGGCTACCGGCTGGCTACCATATGAATAATCCCGGCTACCGAGCTATGGTAGCCGGTCCTTTGGTATATATATATATATATATATATATATATATATATATATATATATATATATATATATATATATATTTATTAACTTTTTATAAACGAAACATATTCTAACTTACGATCATATAGAGTACCAATTCTAAGACATGTTATCGTGGACAAAAATTACTATATTATTTCCACGTTCTTGAAGAAAACCCGGCTTTAATTTTTTCTATTTCGAATGAGATATGTGGATACAACATGTTATAACTCTTCGACCACTCCCTTCGTTGTTTTATTTTTTAAGACAACGATGGATGCAGATGTATGTGTATGCGTCGTTCTTTAAAAAATCCCGCTTCAAAATTCAGTTTAAACGCAGTAAAATCTGGATTTCTATAGAAATCCAGATTTTACTGCGTTTAAACTGAATTTTGAAGCGGGATTTTTTATAGAACGAGGCATACACGTGCATACACTACAGATACTACAGGGGTATATCACATCTGTAGATCGTTCTCATACAAAATAGAACAGCGAAGAGAATGGTCGAGTGGTTTTTGAAGCGGAGTTTCTAAAAGAACGAGGCATACACATGCATACAACATATTATAACTCGTCGACCCCTCCCTTCGTTGTTTTTTAAGACAACGATGGATGCAGATGTGGTATATCCTGTAGTATTTGTATGTGTATGCGTCGTTCTTTAAAAAATCCCGCTTCAAAATTTACTTTATACCAATATGCTAGCCTATACGTTTAGCTGCAACACTACGAGTTCTGATAATAATGTTAATCATACAATAAGTCAATATATACGACAACCATCAGATTCGATTGCTAACATGCAAGAACGAGCAAAACGAATTCAAAAAATGTAACGTTTTCATAAAGCCTTCATGGCGCAAGAGTCCCTTTTTTATCATTATATTCACAACAACAGTGCGAAAAATAACGAAGGTTAAGCTGTTTTACCAGGGTCACCACCCTTTAATTTTAGTCCAATAGGTTTGCGAACTCAGCTGCGGACGTCGAGGCAGGCATTGACTGTCAACATCAGATTCTTGTTTCTCTGTTTCAGCTTCTGTTTGACTTTCCGAGTCATTTCTTAATTTCGCGATAGCTTGATACACGGGACAGGAACCGGGGAGTACCTGAACATTTACCATTCTTCGAACTCGCTCGATGTACTTATGAATGTCGGGGTATTCGTTGACCAACGTGTTTAGATCGAAAACATCGCGCTGTTGACCGACGACCAACATCCACGCATCGATGTTCGGATCGGCTTCGGTCCAGAACTCTTTCTCCTGTTTCTCTCTTTTTTTGTGAGCCTTTCTTTTACGTTCTATAAAGGATATTGCGTGGACACCAGTCACATTTCGGTGGAAGTTCTCCTTCAATAGTTGGGGCAACTTTGTCCATATACTCTTTGCTATTCAGTACCCATGCAGGAAGATGGCGTGAAAATGTGAAGACAGTTCGATTCATGGCTAGCATGGGACTCCTCGTTCTTGACGGGTTGTTCACGATAAAGTACGCAACTGTAGGGTAGACTGTTTCTTCTGTGTTATCGTCGCTGGAATTAACCTCATTATTTGCCGATTTGGCATTTGACGAAAGAGCTGTAATACATGACATAAAGAACTGAACGCCATCGGTGTTGGCCAAGACATCATCAAGCTGCATTCGCTTTGAGCATATTTGCTCTTTCGCTAGATCGAGATCGTCTGCCCTTACTCGCCAAATGGTTCGACAAGCAACAGCATGAAGGTCTTTAGTGATCTGCTCGACAAAGTAAAAAGAAAACCAACTCAGCGATAAAATTTAAACCACAAGACACAACGGAGTAAAACAAACCATGTGTCATGTTTGTGTACCAAATTAAGGCGACTTACCTGACTCAAGATGTTCGCCCGTACATAAGTTTGTACGGTTCTTGAATCGAGCTCCTTTGCAGGACGTACGCCTACGAAACATGATGATCTTTGAAAACTTCTCCGAGCACTTCTAACTGTTTCATTTTTTAGTTTAAGCAGGACGATAGAGCAGATAAAAAAGAAGCTTAGACGAGTGTTAGCTGTCTTTTTATACATAAATTTGCGCAACGATTTGCATAACTTTTGGTATGCATAATAAATATGGCAAGGAAGGACAAAAATTTTCGACTTTGGTTATTGTTATTGTTATTGTTATTGTTATTGTTATTGTTATTGTTATTGTTATTGTTATTGTTATTGTTATTGTTGTTGTTGTTGTTGTTGTTGTTGTTGTTGTTGTTGTTGTTGTTGTTGTTGTTGTTGTTGTTGTTGTTGTTGTTGTTGTTGTTGTTGTTGTTGTTGTTGTTGTTGTTGTTGTTGTTGTTGTTGCAGTTGCAGTTGCAGTTGCAGTTGTTGTTGTTGTCGGCTGTTGTTGTTGTTGTTGTTGTTGTTGTTGTTGTTGTTGTTGTTGTTGTTGTTGTTGTTGTTGTTGTTGTTGTTGTTGTTGTTGTTGTTGTTGTTGTTGTTGACTGTTGGCTGTTGGCTGTTGGCTGTTGGCTGTTGGCTATTGTTGTTGTTGTTATTGTTATTGTTATTGTTGTTGTTGGCTGTTGTTGTTGTTGTTGTTGTTGTTGTTGTTGTTGTTGTTGTTGTTGTTGTTGTTGTTGTTGTTGTTGTTGTTGTTGTTGTTGTTGTTGTTGTTGTTGTTGTTGTTGTTGTTGTCGTTGTCGTTGGTTGTTGTTGTTGTTGGCTGTTGTTGTTGTTGTTGCTATTATTATAATACCATGATCGCCTCGGATTCTTTTGTTCTCCGAGGGAATGTAAACCTCGTATTTCCCTCATCTCTCATGCAAGAGGGAAATTTATCATTTGTCTTCTAATTTTCCCGTGCATGTTGATGAGGGAAAATTAGAAGACAAAGACATCCTTCTAATTTTCCCGTGCATGTTGATGAAGGAAAATTAGAAAACAAAGAAATCCTTTGTCTTCTTCTAAATTTCCCGCTTGCATATATTTTCCCTCATCAACATGCACGGGGAAATTAGATGCAACTTCTCTGATCAAGCGTGTAAATTTCCTGTCGGTAAGATTCTCAAAGTTTTCCTCGGCGATCATAATATTACAAACTAATAACATGACTTTTTGGGAAATTAGCGATTAAATTTCCCCGCCGCCGAGGGAAGATTTGTAAAAGTCCTCGGGCCCTTGGACTTTTACAAATCTTCCCTCGGCGGCGGGGAAATTTAATCGCTAATTTCCCTCAAGTCATGTTATTACTTATAATTATTATTTTGGACTCCCTGTGACTGAACGTTGCTCTATGCATAACGTTAGTTTCATTCTTTTCTAAACTATTCATGAACACTTTCTCAGGTTGAAATTTGCATTTTTCAACTTTTGAAAAAAAACAGTATGGAGACACCATAAGCCAGAGTAACGTTGTACTATGTCAGACTCTTCACCTGGATGTGTTAGGAATTTATTTGTAGTCTAATGCTTATTAAATTAAATTTAGATACCTGAACTGAGAGAGGATTCAACAATTGCGAGGTTTGTTTTTGAGACAGCCAAAGTCCTATCAGAAAATGGAAGACTTCAAGACTTTCCGTACATGGCAGATAGATCAGCCGATCTACTTCATGGTAACAAAATACTAAAACAAATATTATCGGAGATTACCAGTAAATGTGATGAGAAAACTGCATACGAAGAAATGCAGAAGTGCATGTACCGTCTTGTGCTTGAAGAATTGTTAAAGACGTCTAGCTATAGCATTGTAGCAATATTAGCATTAGTACTGTTGCAAATATCTTTACTAGCTACAATGGAATATCTTGTACCCTATAGTGAAGCCATAAAACATGAATTACAGCCAGAAAAAATGGCAAATGAGCTTAAAACCAAATTAGATGAATACACGTGCTACAAAACTGGAGAGGCATATTTACGTTCGAGTGATTACAAAAAAACTATCCAGTATTACGAAAAAGCACTTGCAATCAGTACAGAATTAGGATATCAATTCGGAATTTTCAATGGGTATCTTATTTTGGCAGATGTGTACTTAAATATGGCGCAGTACGAGAAAGCCATCGTGTGTTTCAATGAATGTCTGAAAGCGAGCGTTAAAATGGGGAATCAGGAAGATGTGGCAAAAAACAATCAAATGTTGGGTTTTGTCTATTCCGTTTTAGAGAAATATGAGAAAGGCATTGATTATTTTGAGAAGAGTCTAGACATGTACACTAAAATGGAGAATCAGGAAGAAATAGCAAACAGCAATAAATATTTGGGCCGTGTGTATTGCGAGTTAGGCCAAAATGAGAAAGGCATCGATTGTTTTAAAAAGAGTCTAGACTTGTACACTAAACTAGAGAAGTGGGAGGAAATAGCAAGAAGCAATGCAAATTTGGGCGATGCTTATGGCAGCTTAGGGAAATATGAGAACAGCATTGATTATTTGAAGGAGAGTCTAGACATGTACACTAAAATAGAGAATCAGGAAGAAATCGCAGACAGAAATAAATATTTGGGCATTGCGTATTGCGAATTAGGCCAAAATGAGAAAGGAATTGATTGTTTTAAAAAGAGTCTAGACTTGTACACTAAGCTAGAGAAGTGGGAGGAAATAGCAGGAAGCAATGCAAATTTGGGCGATGCTTATCTCAACTTAGAGAAATATGAGAACAGCCTTGATTATTTTAAGAAGAGTGTAGACATGTACACTAAAATAGAGAATCAAGAAGGAATGGCAGACAGCAATAAATATTTGGGCCGTGTGTATTGCAAATTAGGCCAAAATGAGAAAGGAATTGATTATTTTAAAAAGAGTCTAGACTTGTACACTAAACTAGAGAAATGGGAGGAAATAGCAAGAAGCAATGCAAATTTGGGCGATGCTCATGGCAGCTTAGGGAAATATGAGAACAGCATTGATTATTTTAAGAAGAGTCTAGACATGTACACTAAAATGGAGAATCAGGAAGGAATAGCAACTTCTTGTAAAGATCTGGGAGAAGCGTATCATAAGTCGAAACGATATGAGAATGCCATCCTTTTTTACAAAAAGGCATTAGAAATTAGCGCTGAAATAGGCGAGCGGTCGGAAATGTCGCGCAGTTACATTTCTCAAGCTTTCTCGTACCTTGGGAAAGGTGCTACAATCAGTAGTCGCATTAGAGATCCAGAGTTTGAGTGTCAATGTCTTGTTATGCTTGGCACATGTTATTATTTGATATACCTACGTCAGCTACAATCAGAACTCGAACCTTTGAAGCAATCTATCTCATATTTCAGAAAATCGATTGAACGCTATGATAGCATCCATTTTAATTTAATTGTCGACGAAAATCAAACGTCATTTACAAATCAATACGTCGCGTGGTTCGTCCTTCTGAAGAGTTGCTTCTTTGTTTTTAAACGTTTTAAAACGGCGTTATTAGTTGCTGATCTAGGCAAGGCCAAAACACTTCAAGTTTCCATAGAGAAACGATCGAATGTGACCGACTATGCACGTAAGACCTGGAAAGCAATAGACGAAGAAAAGGAAAAAGATCACATCGGTGATATTGCAAAAGCTATACAGCTTGAGAAAAATTGTGCTACCGTGCTATACTATGCATTTGATTGGAACGATACTCTCATCGTTTGGCTTTTAAATTGTGATTGCGGTCACGTAAAAATCATTCCCATAACTGATACTCTATCGAGCAAAGATTACATGTATACGAGTATTTCTAAGTTGCTAAACACTTTCAATTTAACTATTGATAGAGGGTCCTCCTTCTTTCATACTAGGCGTGACATGCTGGAAGATGAGAAGTTTCTACTTCAGGAATCCAATCCAAAGAATAGATTTTTTCGAAACGAAACAGCTCGTTCTGAGATGACGAAACAGGATCTTGAAAAAGTAGCTCAGCGTTATAATTTAGCTGTTGAAATTAAAAAGAAAAAATCGGCGTCTAAAATTCTAGAAATTTTGAACGTTGACAAGGCAAGCATCAATGAAGGTGATTCTGATAGTTCGGAACATTTGCGAAATCTTTTTATGGCACTAATTCGCCCAATTCAAGAATTCATTAAAGGCACCAGACTTATTATTATTCCTGATGATTTCTTATTTTTCGTGCCCTTTTCTGCGTTGTTGGACGAAAACGGTGTTTCTTTATCGGAAAAATACAGCATTCAGATTACCCCATCTTTACACACTCTCTACTCGCGTATACTGGTCAATGAACAAGGCAGTCTGGGTCCGGCGTTGTTTGTTGGTAATCCTACGGTAGGTCTAGTAATATTTGAGGGAAAGATACGTGATTTCCGTTCACTTCCTAGTGCTACAGAAGAAGTCACTCTTCTTGCTTCGCATTTTGATGCAAAACCTTTAACAGGATGCGAAGCGATCAAACGTCGAGTTTTAAACGGTATTTCTGATTCTAGCATTATTCACATTGCGGCACATGGTAACAAGTTGCGCGGGGAGATCTTTCTTTCACCAAATCCAGAATGGGCAGAGGAGCAAGACTCTTATTTCCCGAATGAAAAATTCTATTTGCTTCAGGAAAGAGACATTACTGAAGTGGATATTAAAGCTCGGTTGGTTGTCCTATGTTGTTGTACCACAGGTAGAGGTAAAATTTCTTCAGAAGGAGTCATTGGCTTAGCTCGTTCATTTCTTGCGGCAGGTGCCCAGTCCGTCCTTGCCACATTGTGGCGAATTGATGACGAAGGCACAAAATTGTTCATGGAAAAATTCTATGACGAACTTCTGAAAGAAGTGTCTGTTTGCGAGGCTTTGAAAAGAACAATGAATGTGTTACAATGTCATGAAACGTATTTCTATCGTTCGTTTTCAATTTGGGCTCCTTTTACCATCTTTGGTAAAGACATTAGGTTCAGTCGAGAAGATATCGAGGAGATAAAAAGGAGATCCCGAGCGTCTCAAAAAATGTTTGGGTTGTACAGTAGATGATTTTCCTTTTAAATTACGCCATTGGCCCAGCAGAATAAATTATGAATTTATACCACAATAGGCAGAAATTAGAATATGAATTATATATATAGTAGCAGCATCATAGAGATGTGTAAAAAAGCTAGTAAGAAAATGAGAGTACTTGTGCGCTTACGCAATTTGAATCCGTGGATGTTTTGATGTTTAGCGTAGTTTTGTGATGTTGTTTTGTTTCAAGTAATGTATTATTAATTTTCCGCATTAGCCGAGTGCACGTAAACCTAGAAACTGCTGTTGTTTTTGAACGGATATTTCTATTCAGTTTATGAGAGAAAGTAATCCAGTGCCAAATTTAATATATACTCAAATGAAAGATTTCAGGTTAGGAATAATTTATTGAACGGTATTAGATAGAATACCCGACCAGCTTAATCCATAAGCAGTGGAAGATATGTTGTTGTGTTTTGTTTGTTGTTTTTTTTTTGGGGGGGGGGGGAGTGAACTTGGAGCGCCGAAGGCGCGAGAAACCTCTAGGGGGTCCGGAGGCATGCCCCTCCCTTTGAAACCTAGAGTCTCTGAAATGGCATTTCCTGCGTTTTGGGGGAAGATTTTACAGAATCCTAAACATAATAAAACCTTATAAAACGCCCACAACAATTTTTTCATCATTCATTTTTTTCGACCTTTCTTAATTCTTTGCTCCGACGAAAACGGCAATTCATTGTTTAAACTTTGAGAAACATTTCGGTATGGCTCATTCATAATACTTCTGGTCAGCAGTCATCAAATGCTAATACGTGGAGTGCTTCATGAAATGAGTTTTGAGCTATCACACGACACGATGTTTCTTACGATTGTCATCCTGCAGTGATATGGAATTTTCAAAATTTGACATATATCGAACATGTATTAATATTCAACGTATAATCACCCTTACCTTCGGCGCAAGGGCAGGGGGGCTCAGCCCCCCATCCCCCCGCTTCCGCCGCTTATATCTTTGTATCTTTATTGTAACGAATTCAGTTTTTAGGCTGTTTGTAGTTTTTTTTAACATGAACATAAACATGCACATGAACATGAACGTGAACGTCAATGTGAATGTGAACATGAACTAAACTGACCACCAATGTAAATTGATGCACTTATAATGCACACAATTTTTGACCTGAAAGTGCGGTTAGTTTTAAGGGACATTAATCGGTGTTTAGAGGTAATTGGTATATTTAGTTTTGGGTTAAGTATAATCTTAAGGGAAGTACTACATGGACTTGTGAAGCAGTTGTATGTAGGAAGTGTGATTTTAGTTTTGTTATTAATATTGTTATCATACTGTGGCTCAAAAATGCAAAATTGCTCCAAATTTTTTACCTGAAAGTGCGGTTAGTTTTAGGGGACATTAATCGGTGTTTAGAGGCAATTGGTATATTATTTTAGTTTAATGGTCTTATAGGAGGAGTACTGCATGGACTTGTTGAACCGTTGTATTGTGGGATTTTAGTTTTGTTATTAATATTGTTATGTAGACTGTAGCTTAAAAAAAATGCAAAATTGCTCTGTTCATGTATTGTGTAGAACACGTGAACTGTGAAAGCAAAATATACTTTGAACTGTTAGCGTGCGGGAAAGGTTTTTTTAAAGTGCTTATGAAGCAAAAATTGAGTTGTCTTATTTGTCTTATATTGTCTTATTTGAAAGAAGACTTAAAATGACAATGTAACATCTTTTGTAGTTTTTTTTGTTTTTTTGCTTCATTGAGATATTTCAGTTTGTTTGATTTGCAAATTAAAACATATTGACGTCACACGTGCATAATGAGTATTCGGAGAAGGTATCTTTGCTATTATCAAACTAAATTAATTCAAAGGAAGCATGTGGATTCACAACACCAAACATGCACAATTTTTAAAAGATTATATTTGATAATAGCAAAGATATATAACCTTTTCCGATAACTCAAAATGCACGTGATGAAAAACTGCAAAAGATGCTACTTTATTTTAAATGTTCTTTGAAATAAGACTAACTTAATTTTGCTTCATAGATATATACTTTTTTAACTGTGATCTTTAAAAGAGGTTGTCTTTTCAGGAACATCTAGTGTTACTAAAATACAAACCAATGCACACTCTAAACAAGTTTAACTCATTCACTCGTAGGGTTAAAGGTGAATAACAGTCCGTACTGCGCATGTACGAAACTAATGTTTACATCGTCATTTACTAAAAATATACTGATACCTTATTCAAGATTATAAGCTTTTCTTCTTCCTCTTCATTACTTGTAGCCCAAACAAAACATTTTCAGAAGAAATAGAAGAAATCCGAAGAGATATCCTCGCCGAATCGCTTGGTTTTCTGCCATATTGCTCCGAACACTTGAACAGTTTACACTGAGCTGAGTACTTCATGTAATTATCTACCAATGTTTTGTTTGTGAGACTCACAAAACAAAGATGGTGGATCATACGCAGTACGGACTGTTATTCACCTTTAAACGCACTGTTAAGTAAAAAAGGTTACCTTTATTTAGAGTGTGCATTAATTTGTACTTTATTAATTAACTAAGTGCCTAAGCGCATAATTTAGTGTTATACACACTTGTAGTATTTGAACTTCGGAATACTTTGATCTTATTCCTAGAAAATTTTGTTTTATTATTCCTTGTCTTTTCTGTTGCTGAAATTCGTGCACCAAGCTAACTGCATCTGAATCTTTAAGCGACATCTCCGTGATATTTTCTTTTCGCTGGTTGTGGTTATTTGAGACTGAGCTGTTTTTCAATTCAAACCAAGCCATATTGGCGTTAAAAATATACTCTGTGTCTCTGTCATTTCCAAGACTTTCTTTGTGATAGTGTAAAGAGAACAATAACAGCAACTGTCAGGAACTTGTAGAAAAGAAATTCAAACCAAGGTTACTGGGATGATGAATAAGATAAGATTTACTATGCAGCTGTGTGGATCTCCATTTGATTACGACATCATGAACAGTTTTCTAATACTGACGAGTTGCAACGTGTTTACTTCAAGGAAGAAAGCAACTGGCTTAAACTCTTTAACAACTTGAATTGTTATAAATCCATTCAGTTATGAAAGACGTATTAGTGTTAGAAACACACTCTGTAATTCTCAAGACTTTCTTTGTGATAGTGTGAAGAGAACAATAACAGCAACTTCAAGCAATACTTCAGAAGTTACAGAAAAGAAATTCAAGCCAACGCTACTGGGATGAATAAGATGAGAGTTTCTATGCAGCTACTTGTGTGTCTTGCTTTGATTACGACATAAAGAAAAGTTGTCTAATACGACGAGTCGAACGCCTTCACTACGAAGAGGAAAGCAACTAGCTCGAACTCTATAATAACTTGATTTGAATTGTTCAATCCATTCAGCTATGAAAACTATGGTTCTTTGAAATGTATTGGTTTCAGACAAAGTTCTGAGGGCTTTATCATCATGGATTTGTTCGTGTTCCAGGCGTCGTTCTGTCGTAAAAATGGACAATGTTAATATAATCGATCTTTCTTGGGTTAAATTATAGCAAGCAAACAAATGGAATCGACTTACTGTCTGATATGGACAACGTTACGTGATGGACAAACAACACTGTCACGTTTTGCATCTATTTCGTCTGCTTCTTAATGTTTTTCCAGAAGCCAAGTTTCAACGATTTATCCAGACTGACCTAATTATTGCTACAACGAATTTGTCAAGCATGAGACATTGACTATACTGGATTGGAATCTGGAAACTAGCAACACAAACTTGAGTTGTTACTGTCTTAATTGAACACTGGACTTTGATTTACATAACCGTTTGGAGAAGAACATTTTTCGCAGAACAGTTGAAACCAATATTGTCAACAGTTTATCTCAAGAATTCTGTTTTTTACGACTGAAGAAAGAGAGTCAGTGTTTATCATCAAATAACGATCATAGTGGAACGTATTTCTGTCATTGAGAAATGCTTCGTTTTTACTATACTTCATTTCTAACGCGTTTGGCTTGGTAATATTTTGGAAAACAGCTCTCAGTTCTTCAGAAATCCTTGATTGATGGCCAACGTTGTTTATATAATTAGATGCAGATAGCTGTTGCCACAAAGCACTGTTTAAAAAAAAAAGGATTTTGTGATAAAGTGTTTTTAATATCATGCCTCTTTGGGCATGCATAGACTCATATTTTTCCAAACACAAAATCGTTTTTCTTTAAAGTCTGAAATAGATAGCTATGTTCTGAAAAGGCCAACCTGTGAAAAAAAGTTTAATTCGAGAAAACTAGATCGTTTTCATTGAAGTATATACACAATATGCATTTACTTTTATCAGCGTCTAGTAATGTGTAATCTAACGTAAAGTTACTACAAACGTAACGTAATGAAAAGTAACGTAATGTAACGTAACGTATCGCAATATAATGTAATGTAATTTTGACTGTAGTGGTTTACAAGTTTAAATTTTCCTTAATCCTATAGTTGATAATCCAGTTCAATTTTCTGAACTTCGCAAACATTTATTGTTCATTTTACATTGTCAGATATTCATACTTGTATTAATGTAGAAATTGCATTGTATTCTACTTTATTTAGTTCCGTTCAATTCCATACTACCGTTGTGTTGTGTTGTATTGTGTTGTGTTGTGCTGTGCCGTGCCGTGCCGTGCCGTGCCGTGCCGGGTTGGGTTGGGTTGGGTTGGGTTGGGTTGGGTTGGGTTGGGTTGGGTTGGGTTGGGTTGGGTTGGGTTGAGTTGAGCTGAGCTGAGCTGAGCTGAGTTGAGTTGAGTTGCGTTGCTTTGCGTTGCGTTGCGTTGCGTTGCGTTGCGTTGCGTTGCGTTGCGTTGCGTTGCGTTGCGTTGCGTTGCGTTGCGTTGCGTTGCGTTGCGTTCCGTTGCGTTGCGTCGTGTTGTGTCGTGTTGCGTTCGCCGTGTGCCGGCGAAGGCTCTGGAAAGAAAATTGGCGTGATCATTTTGAGTACCAATACTCGCGCGCTCGTACAGTAAAACAAGATGGAGGCGACGAGGAATGAAAGATTTGTTTTGTCTTGGATTTCACACAAAAACAATGGTTATGCTTTGGGTTTTTTGAAATAATCCGGAGGAACTAAGGTACACTAGTTAGTTTCTCTTAAAAAAATTAGATTATCTGTTCTTAATTTCTATGAGGGAAGAGTCTACGAGATCGAATTAAAGTAAAAAGTGATCAAGCATATTTCGAAGATGAGCAGCGGCTTGGTGGATAGGACAAATGAAGGGAAACCAGATTATTATATGTAAATGTAAGTTAAACTTGCAAAGGGAACAAGCCAGGATGGAGAAGAAAGGTCGAGGAAACTACTTAAGACAAATGTCTCGCATTGTTTCAGAGTCAGTTGTTAGGAAGAAACTCGCCTTGTCAAGACAAAACACGGCGTCTAGAATTACAATGGAGTCTGTTGTGTAAAGAAGGGGAGAAGTGAGTCACAATATCAGGCTAAATTCGACGTCTATAGAACTATATCGGAGCTAGAGGAACAGCGGAGAGAAAGGCCAGAAATTAAGTGAAAAAAAAGCAGCTAAAAGAATAGAGAGTGAGAAATAGTGACGAGAAAGGCCAGAAATTGTGAGAAAAAGCAGCTGAAAGAATAGTGAGTGAGAAACAGCAAAGAGAAAGACTGGAAATTATGTGAGAAAAAGCAGCTGAAAGCTGAATCGCCCTCGCCCTCGCCCTCGCCCTCGCCCTCGCCCTCGCCCTCGCCCTCGCCCTCGCCCTCGCCCTCGCCCTCGCCCTCGCCCTCGCCCTCGCCCTCGCCCTCGCCCTCGCCCTCGCCCTCGCCCTCGCCCTCGCCCTCGCCCTCGCCCTCGCCCTCGCCCTCGCCCTCGCCCTCGCCCTCGCCCTCGCCCTCGCCTTCGCCAAGTTTGACGCACTGCCTTCGCAGTAGATTACCCCGGACATCCAGCGGCGGAAGTGACGTCATAGGGGTGTGCACCCAGGGGTGACGGCATCATTTTTGCGTACGTACGCGTACGTACGCACATGTACGCGATATCATCAAATTCCCCGTAAATTCTTTTTTCGGAATAAAGAACACAATGCTTATAGTTTTCATAGAGGTACCATTACTACTGCATAAATATGGATACGAAGATTACGGAATGCCGAACTATAGCCGAACTAACGAGTTTGGAAAACATGTATGTCTTGAGCGAGTACGAACAGGGTTTAGTGTTTGAGAGGAAAGTGGAATTAATTACTCGTTCGCTCGAGTGGGGAGTCGAAAATGAACAACTTGGGTTAACAGCGAACCTTACGGATTCCTGGACACCAGAACAAAGACAACAGTTTTTGATGGACTGGCAAGATGATGAGGCATCGCTACAGAACGAACGATTAGGGCTCGCTTCAAACCTTATGGATTCTTGGACCCCTGACCAACGAGAACATTTCATGATGGATTGGCAAGACGACGAACCTTTGCTACAGACTGGCCGTGGGGAGAAGAGATCAATCGACGACGTAGACGATGGTGCAAGTACATCTGAACAGGTTAGCGATAATACCTTGCTCATTTGCTCATAACTGCTCTGAGCACTTGCTCATTTGCTCATAACTGCTCATGAGCACTTGCTCATTTGCTCATAACTGCTCATGAGCACTTGCTCATTTGCTCATATGGCCCGATCAGGCCCGTTTTGGCCCTGTAAGGCACTATACGGCCCGATGGCCCGATTGCTGACTAGACGTCTAAATGTCATTTTATGAGTTATATTACACGCGCTTGCGAATCAGAGAACTTCATTTCGAAACATGCCTAGAAGACGTGAAGATTGTCCCTTATGTGGGAAACAAAGTTTGGTAAAGCTATCCAACCATTTGGCTGATGTTCATCAACTTTCTCGCGAAAAAAGGCAGCCATATCTTACTCAAGCAAGATTAAATGCGTTAGAGAATGATCGACAAAAACCGGTTGCTAAAGTTGAAATAACTATAGAAAGCATGGACGAACGAAATTCCTAGTCCAAAAATCAAGTGGTGTTTATTAATAAGGACTTTCCGTCCCTACTCGTCATTTACAGGTTGTCTGAGCTGAAAGAATGAACTGCCAATATTGAAGGAAAATGTTTAGTAAAGGCTATAATATAAGACGGCACGAAAACGATGATTGTCCGTCAAGGGAATACACTGACACTGAGGAGCCTGATATGGAATCTGATGAAGAAATGTCAAGCTCGTCGTATGATGAAAACAGTCAGAGTTCCGAAGATGATGGTGAAATAAAGGAAGAGATTGATCCTTGGGCAACCATGATTGACGATGCAAAAGTGACGGTTCGGCCAGAATATGATGAACTATTAAAAACGTTGCAAATGGAAGGGCAAGAAGAAAGTGTAGCTAAGCAGAAAGCCTTTGAAAAAATTCTCCCTGAACTTCAGAAAGAATTCGCTGACGTTTACGTGGATAATTTACGTTGGATGAAAGCACTTAAAAAGGATCCTGTGCATGGAAAGATCATGGAAACGAAGCAGACACTTGTGAACGAAGACTCGTTTGATCCTGATGAAGCTTTATCTGCAGCGGTTGACAAAAGAAAGTTTCTTTTGAAACAGCTTTTAGAAGATCAAGGACGTTTTTCAGATAGTGATGATGATCAGTGAATCGATGTAATGCTTATGTGACATAAAAATTTATCAAAATTATATTGTGTCTTGTTTCATTTTTTAAGCAATAATAAGTCCTGGAGCATGACAAGCCTGGGCTTGCTGCAGGTTAGGACGTCTAGTCAGCAAACGGGCCATCGGGCCGTATAGTGCCTTATAGGGCCAAAACGGGGCCTGATCGGGCCATATGAGCAAATGAGCAAGTGCTCATGAGCAGTTATGAGCAAATGAGCAAGTGCTCATGAGCAGTTATGAGCAAATGAGCAAGTGCTCAGAGCAGTTATGAGCATGTGCTCATCTTCTCATCTCACAAAAATGAACGGCTCTTCGACGCGGGACGACTTTGCTGGTTCAGGTACCCATTGAAAATAACCACATGACGTTTCTTTCTCGTGTAACCATTTACATAAACAAACAACGTAAAAACCTGAACAGTATACTTATTAAGTGTTTAGTTATGGTAGAAAATTCTCACGTAGACTTATAAAACATCAGTCTAAGTAATTCAGTGTACATAAACTTATAAAACATCGGTGTAAGTAATTCAGTGTACATAAACTTATAAAATGACATTTAGACGTCTAGTCAGCAATCGGGCCATCGGGCCGTATAGTGCCTAGCCTGCGCCGCAGACGACTATAACAGTGTTATATTACGTCTGCGTAGTAGCGCCATAATCCGTGTTCTGCCAACCCCCCGGTAAACGCGTTTCTGTACAGTTAATGATGATTGGTTCCTTTGAAAAACACTTCTACCGAGCCATTTCATTGGCTGTTTGGTCGTGCCAAGCACTTCACGCTGAGCGAATTTCAACAACTTGTGATGGATTTTCCCTTAGACCAATGCACTTTATGTTTACAAGGGATAAATAAATGCTCTAACAAGTATTGTGTGGAAGGGAAAGGACAATTCGTTGTCTTAACAGAGCTGAAGAGTCTTCCGTTTGCTGTTCAAGTTGGAACACCATATGTATGTCGAGACTGCTATCAGAAACTGAAGAAACGCAGAGGCTTGTTGTCTCAACTCAACAACATCGAAAAGGCGCTGGAGTGCATATATAATGACAATAAATTCAAACAAACACCAGCGCTAAAAAGACCTTCAAGCGAACCGAGTGCTGGCTGTGTATCGCCTACGAAATTCATCGCCAGATTCGCCAACGATCCTGACACAATTTTGCCGTGTAGTTCATCACCTGTGCGTTCGGCATCGTCTGGACTACCTGAGCTATCCTGTTCGCCGATAACAGTGCAGAGAGAATATGCACATTTTGCTCGAGCACAAGAGCCCCAAGTGATAGAAAGGAGAGAGAAAAAGAATGTGGATGTGACTGTCAAGGTGGAATGGCCATGTAAAGATCGAGAGAGAAAGCTCCCAGAAGATTTAGAATCCATTGGGAAAGTGCTTGTCAGGGGAACATATAAGCAGATTGCCTGTGCCGCTTGGAAAAATATTTCAGTTCGTAAAGCGATTACAGAATTGATGACGAAAGAAATCGAAAAAGAGACAACGTTGTTGTGTTCCAAGAAGAATCCTTCTGTTCTTCGAATGACGGACAAATCGAGTATGACATCTTTCTCGATGGACAACGTGGCAACCGAAATTAAAGACAGGGCACCAATGTTCCATTCTGTCTTACTCGCTGCCAGTGTAAACAGTAAAAGCAAGTCTTCAAGCACTACCCCCAGTACTGGTGCCATAGCTATGGCAGCTGTCATTTGTTTGAAAAATAGATCGAGGTATATGATTGCTGCTCAACTTATGGTCACAATCTTCCTTTATCATACAAACTTTATGGTAAGTCACACATATAAATATTAAATTATGTTGTGTTGTGTTGTGTTGTGTTGTGTTGTGTTGTGTTGTGTTGTGTTGTGTTGTGTTGTGTTGTGTTGTGTTGTGTTGTGTTGTGTTGTGTTGTGTTGTGTTGTGTTGTGTTGTGTTGTGTTGTGTTGTGTTGTGTTGTGTTGTGTTGTGTTGTGTTATGAGTTATGTTATGTTATGTTAAATATTTTTTATTTACCAAACTGGAGGTCTGTACAGGGGAAAGTATCCTCTATCGATTGGCCGTACAAGTTACAGATATATGTAACTGGGTTACAGTAATCTTTATATATGTAGTTAATATATTTGTGTTAAATTGTTTGTTTCTTTTACACACCTTTAGAACAACTTGGCAAGACTTGGTAAGCTAAGGCTGACAACTAGCCATGTTTTCCTGTACAAAAAATTGGATGAATTTGGGACAGACCATGACAAAAAGATAAGAGATGCTGTATCCCAACAGACAATGTACATGAATATGCATCATAGACCATCCAACTGCGATTCTTCCAACCAAACCCAGCAAGCATCTCCAGTTACAATTACTGAGACAGCAGTTACTGCTACTGCTCCTGAAAGCCCATCTACAAGCCAATTTGTCAGACCTGATTGTGGAAGGAAAGTTACATTTGACAATCTAGACTACCGGCATGAAGTGCACTACATGACAGAAGAAAACCAGAATGTAGATAGACACTGTGTAACTGTAATGGCCACTGAAAACAGAGTGCCTGTATGTGGTCTTTCTGATAAGCTCCCAGAGAATGGTGTTTTTGAAATGGAAAATGGAAAATGTCTCCCAAATCATGTGGACAACATTAAGCAGAGAGAGAATTACATAGTTCTTGTGGAAAGAATTATGACCAACAGCATCCCTTGTTTGCAGCCTCTATCAGAGGTCACAACATCACACATCCCCCACCGCTATCGACAAGAAGTGCGCAAGAAAACAGAAACTGTGAGTAACTTTTTATTTACATCTTTGTCTTTTTATGTTTATTTAAAACACAACATTCTTTAGAAACAGTTGTTTCCTCGGTTGTCTCTGTTGGTAATTAGAACTTACATGTAAACATGTATACAGTAACAGTGTATACTGTTAACATCTGGAAGGTTTCTACATCTGAAAGGGTTTATTTTTGGAAGGAACTTTGCATTTCAAATAGATATATTATGTTTATATTATATGGGTTTTTTTTTTGTTTGCTCTTAAATTAGAGAGGGCTGGGGTCTATTATTGAAAGGATTTTTACATCTATGATGTTGATATATTTGGAAAGGTTTATTTTTAGGGGGGGTTCGAATAAGTTTAATATGCTATATATTCAATGATTACTAATTAAATACCCTTTTTGTATATATTTAGACATTTCTTGGTATTATCCATGAAAGTGAGAATGATGCTGATGGAATACTAAGAATATTGAAACATCTGCATGGTTATGTTCCATACAAAGAGATGGGAGATGAAAAGATGCATGGTTCACAAGGGGTTGTTGGTGATCAACTAACTGTTGAACGTGCAATCAATGGTCACATGTCTTTGGCCAATGGTTTTTCATCAGATGAAAGACTTGACGGTCTCCACTTTGAAATTGCGGATTGGCATGCAGGAAATAAATTTTTAGAGGTAATTATGTTCCTTTGTTTTAAGAGTCTGTAGATCCAGAAAATGTCCTTATTCCTGATTACCCCTCCCAGAGAAGGCAATTTACCTGGTATCCCCTAGCACCGGGTAGTAAAAAAATAAGGTTTTCTATTATTATATAGGTTGCATTTTCAAACTTGTATAATATGTCATCAGCTGCAGACAAGTGCACTATGTTCAGTGACAGGACACTGATAAACAGACGAAACGTTAAAGGAAATGTGTCTGCTGCAGCAAATGCTTGCCGCAGGTTTTTCCAATTAGAAGTTGAAGCAAGAGTGATAGCAGCAACCATGAAGGTCCTTGGGATGGAGTCATTAGATGACAAGCATCCAGTAAACCATCCTTTGCCAGAAGCCGGACAAAGTGAACAAGAAAGGAAACAGTACATACATAATGTAGCATCATGTGTGGTAGATACATTCATTGTGGATAAAGCAATGAATGAGCATCTTCAACAGTCTGCTTTATTGCTCGAGCAAGATAAAGCGGATTCTCAAGGAAGATTCCCATGCCGATACCCAGGTTGTCCCAAATCCTTTGTCCACAATGGAAAGCTGCGAAGAAATCATGAATCGAAACACAACCCTCCTGTAGCTGCAGGATCCCACCCTGAATTACCTGTTGAAGATGATGATGACATGCTGGCCTATCAGAAAGCCGTACTGGATTATGGGATTCTTATCCTCAACTTCTTCGATGCCATAGCTGAGGCTGATGGAGATCGTGTGCTGCGGTGCTGGAAGTTTTTCTTGATGTACCTGAAACACCAAGAAGGCTCTTCATCCAAATATGCCTTAGAAGCATTGTACCTCATGTTCCAGGTATATGCAATCTTAAGTCCTCAAGCATCTCATCGGTTGGTGTGGAACAGGTTCATAAAGAACAAACCTGGTATTGGAGGACACATTCCACTTGACCTTCAGTTGGAATTTTTCAATAAATCAGTGAAAGAAGCAATAAAGAACCTTGGTCCTAATGCCTCAAGTAAATCCATGGACAGGATTTGTCATTCCCTTGGTTTAACAACCGAACTAATGAAGACCTTCGACGACAACTTTGGTGTTTTTAAGAGATCAGGAAGGCATTCGAAGAAGTCAACAACTAGTGACTTAAACAAAGTTGTCAAAGAATTAGTGTCACAAAAAGCATTTACCTACACATCAGCCAGAAGATATCGTTCCTATTCTGGCATGAAACCAAGCCTTTTGACTGGCTTCGATATGAGGAAAATGTACACTTGGATCAACAAGCACAAGAAGAATATGATTCTGGGCAGGCATGCACGTTAAGTTCTTGAGCAAGTTGTGTTTATATTTTCCTTGTAATAAATATTATCAGTTTATTTATATGTACTGGTCAATTACACCTGGTTAGCCTCCTCCGCAGGCAACTCTTGTGGCTTCCCAAAACGGCGAAATTTCAAATGTACACGCAATATTTGGGGTTTTAGCCAAGGAGAGCTGTCTGCAGAGGAGGATATAATCTGGTTATGGTTAAGGGGGTACATCTTTCTTAAGGCTTCCAGGGCATGAAATAATGTGTGGGGAATGAATTTTTCATTTACTTGTAAGCACTCAACACATTAAGTTTGCCCAAGAGCTCACAAAACAAGACAATTTCCAACAAACTTAAACTGACATGAATTAATTCTGCATTAAAACCTATTAATTATATTAATCAAACATGTAAATAGGTATAATAAACTGGGGTCACTTTCATTTTGTAATGCTTATGCATGCATCTTCTATGTACATAATACTATTTAATATTTCGTATATATTTTGTATATAATATAATAAAATGTTGGTAGAATAAACTATTGCACACTTTGACAAAAACTTTAATGTGGCAGCAAACTTACAGCTATGTTTTCAAAAGCTACATATTTACAAAAATGAAAACTGTAGCTGATGTAATAAAATGGCATTGTTTCCTACTGCAGGCTATTTACATGCTGGATTCAGAAGCATTTGTTTCCTGACTTTCCATTAGGAAATCATAATGCTCCATGTCATGAGTATCAAACATACTTAATAGTGAAGAGTCATCCCTTACATGACCCCAGTCAGAGTACTCAGTAGTATCCATGTCAAACGATTCTTCAGGTTCTTCAACTGTAATGTCTCCAAATGTTTCCTTAATTAGCCGTTGTATGCCAGCTGCATAACAATGACGCCATATCTCTACATGGCACAAAATATTCTCTAAAGTAAACAGGCGGCTACAGTTCTCAACTACTTGTTCAATGTGATAAGCATTGAATTCCAAAAGAATATTTGGGCAGCTTACCATAGTAGCAACATTGACTTTTCTAAACATCTGCCGTCTGAAGGACCAACGCTTTTGTCGTAGTAGCTCTCGATCAGCAGTGGTCACAGCCCTTGAAAGCTGGGATCTTGGCTGGTCAACTTTGCCAATAACCATCTCGGGGGGATCTTCAATATATTCATTCAGTTGAAGGCTCCATACATTCTCACATGTTCCACAGTTGCACTTGGTGTGGCAAAAGTCACAACATTCATGCAACTCACCATACGAATGATCAACTTCACAACCGAAGTGACTCATCAGCCATTTACGCCGACATCCATCTAGCTGGAGATACTGCTTCATGTCATTGTCACATAGATAGGACAACAACCCATTGTAAAGCAGAATGCAAGTACTTGGTAATCCATCCCTCCCTGCACGTCCACACTCTTGAACATACCTTTCAACGCTCTTTGATGGTCCAAAATGAATAACCTTTCTAACTCCCTTGCAGTCGACTCCCATCCCAAATGCTATTGTACAAATCAGTACACGCATGTGACATTCAATTGTTGCCATATTTTTGCAAATGTGTTCTTTCACTGTGGCAGGTGTACCAGAATGATACATCTCGACCAAACGATTCTGAGGAAGAGCACCACCGTGAAAAAAATTTCCACCCAAGTAAACTTGAAACATGCGATAAAGGATAGCACACTGTTTCCGTGTCTGGCAGTAAATAAGTGGCCTAGGCACGTTTATACCAGATGTTTTAAGTTCTTTAATTAGGTGACCAAACTGAACTTCCAGACCACAACTTTTGTCTAAATATTCCACAAGATACAAAAGGTTTGGCTTGTCAGGACTCTGCTCGATCATTTTAACATCCTCCACTGACATTTGAAGAGTATCCAAAATCAGTTGTTTTGTGGTTTTCGTTGCTGTTGCTGTGAGGATGACAATTGGGCAATTTGCTGGAACTAGCGACTTCATTTCACCCAAACAGCCATACCATTTCCTAAATGCTGCTTTAGTTGCAGCACCTAACCCCCTATAAAATATGACATAACATTAGTGACGGTATTAAAGATTAATATACTTGTTACAGTACATGTTGAGAAAAATCGTGTAAAGGAAAATGGTAAAATTATGAGTGTCAATTATTTCTAAGACCCATCAACAAGACCAGTTGCTAAATAGAATCCATGATTGATGAACCTGTAAACCTAAGTCTAGTGTCTTTCGGACTGTCATTGGTAATGCCACTGGACTAGTTTCCCAGGGTCATGGGTTCTCACCGTTGTTACAGTTGATGTTCCAAAGCATTAAAAAAATAACATTCAATTGTTTTCTCATGATACATATTATTTATGTAATTGGGAAGTTTCACCATCACACATTTTCTCGCCAGTCAAAACCAGAGAAAAACATCGTAATAATTATAAATACTACAGAGATTCAAGATGAAACTTGAAACACAACCTTACCATTGAACTACGACATGTGCTTCATCTATTGCTACTCCAAGCAACATTTCTTGAAAGCCTGGATCTGCGAAGATCCCTCTCCAAGTCTTGGTGGAAAGAATACACTCAGGCGAGCCGTACACGACCACATAACATCCATTTAGAACTTGCTGGATAATCTCCGGGTCTTCTTCATCTGCAATCGCAATAGCTGGAACCCCAACGCTAGTCAAATACGATATTTGGTCTTCCATTAATGCTTTTAATGGCGAAATTACTACCATTAGATTTGAACCACGAGGTTGCGAAAACATGATATCAGCCACGATAGGAAGGCTTTGGAAAATCAAAGATTTGCCATAACCCGTTGGTAGATTTATGAAGATATTATTCTTAGCGAAGAAATATTCCATTGCCTGTTGCTGCTCAGGTAGTAGACTCGAAATATGAAACTGTTGTTGAACTGAAATGAAGGCTTCTTTCCACAAATCCTCGCTGTATAAACCCGCCATGTTTATATACACTAGGGGAAAACCAGAGATCGAGCACTTTTGAGGCCTGGCACGGCCAAACAGCCAATGAAATGGCTCGGTAGAAGTGTTTTTCAAAGGAACCAATCATCATTAACTGTACAGAAACGCGTTTACCGGGGGGTTGGCAGAACACGGATTATGGCGCTACTACGCAGACGTAATATAACACTGTTATAGTCGTCTGCGGCGCAGGCTATATAGTGCCTTATAGGGCCAAAACGGGCCTGATCGGGCCATATGAGCAAATGAGCAAGTGCTCATGAGCAGTTATGAGCAAATGAGCAAGTGCTCAGAGCAGTTATGAGCAAATGAGCAAGGTATTATCGCTAACCTGTTCAGATGTACTTGCACCATCGTCTACGTCGTCGATTGATCTCTTCTCCCCACGGCCAGTCTGTAGCAAAGGTTCGTCGTCTTGCCAATCCATCATGAAATTTTCTCGTTGTTCAGGGGTCCAAGAATCCATAAGGTTTGAAGCGAGCCCTAATCGTTCGTTCTGTAGAAATCCTTCATCATCTTGCCAGTCCATCAAAAACTGTTGTCTTTTTTCAGGTGTCCAGGAATCCGTAAGGTTCGCTGTTAACCCAAGTTGTTCATTTTCGACTCCCCACTCGAGCGAACGAGTAATTAATTCCACTTTCCTCTCAAACACTAAACCCTGTTCGTACTCGCTCAAGACATACATGTTTTCCAAACTCGTTAGTTCGGCTATAGTTCGGCATTCCGTAATCTTCGTATCCATATTTATGCAGTAGTAATGGTATCTCTATGAAAACTATAAGCATTGTGTTCTTTATTCCGAAAAAAGAATTTACGGGGAATTTGATGATATCGCGTACATGTGCGTACGTACGCGTACGTACGCGTACGTACGCAAAAATGATGCCGTCACTCCTGTGTGCACACCCCTGTGACGTCACTTCCGCCGCTGGATGTCCGGGGTAATCTACTCTTCGCCCTGATAGAAAATTTGCAATCCATGGGATTAAAGATCTCCTAACTCCGATGTCGACAAGTTTTTGAATGAGGACATTATGGCCAATTCGATCGAAAGCCTTAGAGAAATCCAATAAGCATATGCGAAGGTATTGACCAGGGGAATCCAAATGGGAGAGCCAGGAATGCAACAGATCAAGCAGGCAATAGGTGGTAGATGAACCCTTTAAAGAACCGAACTGTTGTGGGTCGATATTATTCCTGACGTCAGAGATCATCCATTGAACAACGAAATCTTCGAGTACTTTAGAAAGGCATGCCGTTAGTGATATAGGTCTTGTATCAGCCTCATCAGCAGGTTGCTTGATTTTTGGGATGGGAGTAATGTGTGAATCTTTCCATATATTTGGAACAATCCCAGATGAAAGTGATGTATTGAAAATATGTGGCTTGCATATAATAAAAAATTTCTCTGGTATGCACAAGTTGCATCTTTTGCTGTCATTAGCGTATGGTTTGGCTCTAGCTATAACTTTCCACGACAGCTTGTAACTGACATTCTTCTCCTTTAGCGTCCAGATATATTTACTCAAATGCGTAACGTTAGCTTGTGTACCTTTTACCTGATGAGAGAGCGCTCGTAAGAGTGCTTTCGAAACAAATTTGTAGTTTTTATGAATAAAAATTTTTTATCTTCTTATCTTTGTATATGGCTCCTATATGTTGAGCACTATTTATGACATAGGATACAACCGGTACCAAGTTTATATGTACTGTGTAATAAACGAGCAGGAGTGTTTTATCAGATATAAAGACACGAGGCGAAGCCGAGTGTTTTTATATCTGATAAAACACGAACTGCGAGTTTATTATACGGCTTCAAAAAGGAACCACTTGGTAAGTTGATTGGCGGAGTTAGTTTGAAAAATAACCTTGTCTAAGCCGAGAAAATCAAAGCTAAAGTTTGTGTAAATCAGGAGAAACCTTTATCACATATAAAGATACGATACGGCCATGATTTTCTTTTGTGTTTTCCTCATGAATTATTAATGAGTTTTTGAAGTATATATATATATATATATATATATATATATATAAATGTATATATATATAAATATACATATATGTACTGTATAATAAACGAGCATGAGTGTTTTATCAGATATAAAGAGACGAGGCGAAACCGAGAGTTTTTATATCTGATAAAACACGAACTGCGAGTTTATTATACGGCTTCAAAAACGAACCACTTCGTAAGTTGATTGGCGAAGTTGGTTTGAAAAATAACCTTGTCTAAGCCGAGAAAATCAAAGCTAAAGTTTATGTAAATCAGGGGAAATCTTTATCGCATATAAAGATACGATACGGTCAGGATTTTCTTTTGTGTTTTCCTCATGAATTATTAATGAGTTTTTGAAGTATATATATATATATATATATATATATATATATATATATATATATATATATATATATATATATATGTACTGTATAATAAACGAGCAGGAGTGTTTTATCAGATATAAAGACACGAGGCGAAGCCGAGTGTTTTTATATCTGATAAAACACGAACTGCGAGTTTATTATACGGCTTCAAAAACGAACCTTGGTAAGTTGATTGGCGGAGTTAGTTTGAAAAATAACCTTGTCTAAGCCGAGTAAATCAAAGCTAAAGTTTATGTAAATCAGGAGAAATCTTTATCACATATAAAGATACGATACGGTCATGATTTTCTTTTGTGTTTCCCTCATGAATTGTTAATGAGTTTTTGAAATATATATATAAATTCTAGTGAGAAATACTGTATTATTGCCCCGAATACTGCTTTAAACACAACCATAATACAAAGTAATTTTGAAAATATTTACTAACGTTTCGTTACTACACGTAAAGACCCGAGGACGCGCAGAGTCCGAGGGATTTATCTATTATTTAATTTATTATTGAGGAGGTTTCCAACAAAATTTTGTCTGTTTTTTCCACCTTGGACAAAGATTTTCCTTGTTTTTTTTCTTCATTTCGTTTCTAATTATTATTCAAGGGCTTTATGTGATACAAAGCCCTCGAAAGAACAAAGAAAAGCGACTCAATAATAAATTAAATAACTGTACATACTGCATGAAGGTGACTTAAGTAGGTTAAAGAGTTAAAGTGTCACTGAGACGAAGTTTTTCATCAAACTTTTTTTTACACGAGTGTAAAGTACAGGTATCGGAAACGTACCTGACCAAGTTTCGTGTTAATAGTCAAAAAAATAAAGTTGTTATTTAAGAAAGAAATCTGACAATTCTCGGCCGCCACTAAAGTCGACGAGTTCTTATTACACCGATCTGTGACGTCATAGTCCTAACCTAAACAAAACCCAGCCCTTTTTCATTTACAGTGCATCAAAAGCCTTAGATAAGTCCAAATAAACGATGCCAGATTGTTGTGAGTTGTCTAGTACTTCTCCTATTCTGTGCAGAAAACACAACATCTGTGTCGTCGTCGAACGTCCTTTGAGAAAACCATTTGAGAAGCACACAAAAAAGTTCTTAGGTAGTCGATTAATCTGTTGAATACGCATCGTTCCAGTACTTTAGACAAGATACAAAGTAGCGATATAGGTCTGTAGTTATTCACAACTCCCTTGTAATCTTTCTTATGGACTGGTATAACAAATGCCTCTTTTCCAGTCTGTAGGAAACACACCAGACGAAAGCTACTTGTTGAATAGTTTGCATATTGAAGTTGCTAGTTTCGATGCACAATTAATTAAGGTGGCTCCATACAGTTTCTTGAAAAATGGAAAATACAAGTTTGAGAGTCCAAAACACGTGGATAAACAATTCGGAAAAAGAATAAAACTAAATATCATACATAGTTAAACAGTCTGACAATCAAAGACTTACCAAATTAATAGCAACAGTTGTTGCTATGGCAACAGTGACGTTTCAAAATGGCTGCCAATTACCCTTCAAACTAATTTAATTCGCAAAAAACTATGGTGACCCCATTTTTTTTCATTAAAACTTTTTTTGAAGTATGAGTAATCAATAGGCCGATTTTAAAAATATTCTGTAGAACGAATAATTTTTTCCCCAGAAAAATCATGTTCATTTTTAAAAAAATTGGGTCTACAGAATTTTTTTAAAATCGGCCTATTGATTACTCATACTTCAAGAAAAGTTTTAATGAAAAAAAAAATTGGGGGTCACCAAAGTTTTTCTCGAATTAAATTAGTTTGAAGGGTAGTTGGTAGCCATTTGGAAACGTCATTGTTGCCATAGCAACAGCTGTTGCTATTTATTTGGTTGCAGTTTTTTGATTGTCAGACTGTTTAACTATGCGTAACATTTAGTTTTATTCTTTTTCCGAATTGTTTATGCACGTGTGTTGGACTCTCAAACTTGTATTTTCCATTTTTATAGAAACTGTATGGAGCGACCTTAAGACACGGGTTGGAACGTAGTTCGTCAGGTCCACATGCTTTATTCGGATCTAATTCAAGTAACAGTGTTTCTACTTCACTGATGGTTGTTTCAATAGATGATAGGACAGCACCAGTTGCGCAGTTGTAGTTGAGGGTTTTGTACTCTCATGACATGCTGTTGATATTGTTGCCTGATTGTGTTGACTGTTTGAAGAAAATACAGAATATAGAAGTACTGGCTGAAGGCTTCTGCTTGGGATCGAGGAGCGTTTTCATCTTGAAGTTGTTTTTACTGTCCAAGCTGTCGTAAGTTGTTAAACTAAGAAAACTCTGAGCTCCAGACAACACTCGGACCCACAACCTTCCAAATACTAGCCAGACGATCTAACCATTGAGTCACTAGAACTCAGATGACAGACCGAGATTGTTTACGATATTTATACCTGGGAACGAGTGAAACCGTACGTGTGTCACAAGTGCTTGTTGGGCTACAAGTTACATTGTGTCAGTTAAATTTTCAGGTAAATATTTTTGTAAGTTTACGACGGCTTGTACAGCAAAAACAAACAAAACTTTAGCGACTTCTAGTTAAAAACACTATACAAACGTGGAAAAAGTGAAAAGGTTGCACTGAATTTGGCCAATTATAATCGAGAAACATTTTCGTGCTATTCACAAAAGTTTAAAGTGAAGTCCTAGCTTGAAGAAATCGTGGCAATTAAATAAAATGTACATATAAAGTATCTGTCTGTTAGTATGGAGCTCTCTTATTGAAGTCTAGTCTATGCTTCCGCGTTTTTTAATTGTTTTCCCCGAGCCCGGGCGTAGGGTCGAAGGCCCGGAGCCCGGGTGAGGGTGCTAATCTCGACGTGCGTGGAGTCCACTTTACACGCGTGTAGAAAAAGCAAGGGAGACAAAATCTGGAAATAGTTTATATGTTTGGTACGGTGTCACGCGGTAAGAATAGTTGGGCACTGGTGACTAGCTTTGAAGCAAACTTATAGTTATTTCCATATTTTGCGAAACAAAATTGTTTCAAATGGTTTCGTTTTAAACGGAAAGAAGCAGAACAACGAATAAAAGAAGGATACAAACAGCCAGTTTAATATATCTTGAAGAGAAACCAGAAAACCTGAAGAAACCAAACGTATGGTAAACGGCAAAAACTCGATCTGAATTGTAGTGTTTGTGGTCACAGGTACTGTTGTTGACGGTAATCAGCATTTATTCATTAATATATTCTGTAAACGCCAAGAACGGCAAGACTTTTAAATAGAGCCCTTTTAGACACTCGTCAGTTACTGTAAACTTAATCTAGCAACTATCATATAAAGTTTTATACCTTGTCCTTTAATAATATGTTGTTTTCAAGTTTTTGCTTAACCTATTAGGCTTTGTCCATTTTCTTTTGTCCTGTATTATACAAACTGAAATTACGCTGTCTGTTGTTTTTATCTCCTACGTTTTTGAGCTGTTAACTTTTAATCCTGCCTTTGAAAAACATAAAAGTAATTCCTTTGGAAACCTCCTGTATGGCTAAAAACAATATATTTTAACAACAAGATTTTAATATGAAATCTGTAAGTTTTCCTTTGATATGTTCAACTTTCATTTTAGTCATCTTAATCATAAATTCTGTAATTATCCTGAGGATTAATTCATTTGCTTTTGCTGTATATCAGGAGTGCTTATTTTAGTTGGAAGGTGGGGTGAGTGGGGTGTATTTCAAAAAGCATATAAACGCAGGCGAGGGGTTGTTGCATTTATGTATTTCTAGTTATTTAATGTAAATAAAAAGATTGCACTACAAGTGCGCATAGCAAGTAAAACCATGTAGATTAATTAAGTGTAAGATGTAGATTAAGTCAATAAATACAGTAATGGAGTAATTATACTTTATACAGTGAAAGTTCATAGTGTCTATATATTGAACGTCAACACTTTCGTGGGTACTTCATGTAAGGTCCACATATTAGTTCGGGTTAGGTTTGAGCCCTTGACTACCAGGGGTCTTTCCTTGACGAGTAAAATCGTCTGACGTTAGCCAGAGTAAAAGACTAAAGGTGCGTCTACATGCGTACTTAGGAGTCAAAGGTTAAGCACGTGTAGGCTTAGAATTAATAATAATAATAATAGTAATAATAATAGTAACAGTCACAGTCACAGTCACTGTCACTGTCACAGTTACAGTCACTGTAAAGCCCTACTCAAACGAGAACGCAAGTCATCGCAATGCGATGCCACCAATCAAACGTCGGTACAAGTCGTTGCAAGTTCTGCACTTCCGCTAGTTCCCACGCCTTTTCGCTAGTTCCCATGGTAGTTTCTATGGCGATGGAGCACGAAAGACTTGCATCGACTTGTGTTTTGTGTTCAAACGTTTCGCAAGATCTCGCAAGTTGAAGAAAACTTGCGATGAAATTTGAACAAGATCAAATTAGTCGCAAACTAACGCAAGTCACCGCAAGTCATCGCAAGCTGGCGATCAAACGAGACACAAGCAAGCACAAGCTAAAACTTGCGATGACTTGCGTTCTCGTTTGATTAGGGCGTAACAGCAACAGTAATAGTAACAGTAACAGCAACAGCAACAGCAACAGCAACAGTAACAGTAACAGTAACAGTAATAGTAATAGTAAAAATAATAACAATTTCATTAAGGCATATCTACATAGTAGCTCTGTATCCTTCAACTTAATGTAGAGAACTAAATTATTTCGTAAGCCTTATTGGCGAAGTTTTCATCGATCCCGCAGAAGGATCTGAAATTATTGTTGTTTCTTAAGCCTGGTTTACAATCGTTACGATCGCCACGATCGCTCAAAAATGAATTTAGCGATCGTAGCGATTACATGGAGGGTTGTGTTAGGATTTCGGGTTGCTGGAGGATTGTGGTTAAGATTTAGGGTTGCTAGAGGGTTGTATTAGGATTTAGGGTTGCTGGAGGGTTGTGTTAGGATTTAGGGTTGCTGGAGGGTTGTGGTTGGGTTTTAGAATTGCCATGAGGTTGTGATTAGGTTTAGGGCCAGGATTAGAAGTGGTGTTAGGATCAGGTTTGGGGAAGAGCTTGGGTTTCAATTCCTTCAAAATTCACAATAATCATGAATTCTAGATGAGAGGATAAGCTGAAGAGAAGACCACACTGCCACAACGCAGTGAACTCTCTCTATATATATATCACTAATGAGAGAACGACGGCTTGTGATCCCTTCAAAACTCAGACCAGACATTTTTGCGGATACTGGTTGCTAAACCATATCCGCTATGTCATGAGCGCGGTTGTGTGTTTGTTTGTTTGTTTGTTTGTTTGTTTGTTTGTTTGTTTGTTTGTTTGTTTGTTTGTTTGTTTGTTTGTTTGTTTGTTTGTTTGTTTGTTTGTTTGTTTGTTTGTTTGTTTGTTTGTTTGTTTGTTTGTTTGTGTGTGTGTGTGTGTGTCAGTGTGTTTGTGTTTGTTTGTTTGTTTGTGTGTGTGTGTGTGTGTGTGTGTGTGTGTGTGTGTGTGTGTGTGTGTGTGTGTGTGTGTGTGTGTGTGTGTGTGTGTGTGTGTGTGTGTGTGTGTGTGTGTACGAATGTTTTCGTCAATCACGTGATCAACGCAAACGACCAATAGCGGATCCGAATCAGCATACTTCAGAAGTCTTATTTGTATGTCCGAAGGGTTTATGAACGTGTACCAGAACAATGAATGGAAGATAGAAAGTTGAGTTTTGTTTCAGGTAATGAACATTTGCGCGCTATCACAACACGCCAAGAAATATATGACAAGTCGACAGCTGACAGTGGACTGACTACTGGTCTGTCGGTATAAATGTGAACGGTTTTGAGAATTTTTGCGGATTGTCTGGTTTCGTAACAATATGTATTTCAGCATTTTAATACATTTTTATGTACATGTATGTATGTACTGTTGTTTTATACTATAAATACAAGCGCGCGTTGACTGCATATTTACATGCAATACTTTCTCGTGTTCATCTGTTCAGCATCACGTAATCAAACCATACAAAGTGTTTATACTCTAATAATTCTGGAACGCGTTTCGACTTTGTCGCCTAAATGACAAGCTTTCCAAGGACGAAGAAACAGTGTCAGCGCTTGTTTGGCTTCGGATTAAAGATCTTTCTGAAATCTGAATGCCCTTTTAACTATTAAATGTTTGAAATGTTTACGTGTTAGGCGCTCGGCCAAGATGTTTTAGCTATAGGTTTACACGCAGAAATCCACCGTGCTCGGCACTGTTTATGTTACATGTAGACTTATTCAATACTTATTCAAAAAACGCGTTGAACATTGATTTATTGAGACGCGTCAATGCATATATTACCAGAGTCTAAAACATAGATATATAAAACGTAAAAATATCATATTCTTTAACAATGCGAGTAGCGTCCGCGTTTCCTGTTTTTTCCGATTTACCTATCCTTACCGTGTGTTCAAACATTTTAGTATAGGGGTTGGAGATTGCCAGATTGGGGTTAATCGTTAGAAATTAGCGATTATTGTTATTTCTATAGGTGAGACGTAAGAGTACATGTTGAAGGGTGTAGTCAATTTATAACGTTATGACAAGGGCTGGGCCGAGATGTTTAACTATAATTCACAAGCAGAAATTTTCAGGCTGTTCTTTGCGCCGGCTCTAATGCTTTAATTCGAATATACGTGTGGCATGATCACACGCTTATTGTGTTGAGTTCTAACATTACACTCGAGCGAAATTAAAGCGATATAAGTATCATATGTTTTAATGCGATTATAGGGACCGCGTTTCATGTTTTAACTAATGTTTCAAGTGTACTGTTGACATGTTAGGCCCTTGGCCAAGATGTCTTAGCTATATGTCTGATTGTCTGTATATATATATATATATATATATATACGCAGAAAGAAAGAAAGAAAGAAAGAAAGAAAGAAAGAAAGAAAGAAAGAAAGAAATCAACTGTACTTGGTACTGCTTGAGTTACATGTAGGCGTATAAAATACTTATTCAAAAAGTGCGTTGATTATTGTTGAGACAAATCAATTCATGTGTTACCAGAGTCTAACGTGGTAAAGATTAGAACGAAAGCGATATATTACCACATTCTTTTAACAATGCGATTAGCGATCAGGTTTCCTGTTTTTCCCAATTTACTATAAAAATGTCCTTTTAATATTAGAGTTAAGATTAGGGTTGGGGCCCGGCTTGGGTTAGGGATTGGGTTGGAGTTTAAGTAAGGGCTAGAATTAAGCAATATTGTTAAGTGATTAAGGGCATTTAAAAATTAATAATTATTGCCGATTCTAGATGATACGTGAGAGCATATGCTGATATGTCGCAAGGTTATCAAGCATTTTCAGTATGTTTTAGTGAACAATTTGCATTGTTCAATCATTATCTGTAGGCCAAATAAATACCACTATCCGCATGTACGCATAGCGTACCTATTTTTAGATACCTACACGAGACGACGGACACCATGGGGTCACAAAGACGCGAAACAACGCAGCATCGTCCGTCTGGTGGCCACGGATTTCATGCGACGTTGAAAGAATGGTCCGCAACTGTGCCATGTGCGAGAAGTACCGCAAAGAACGTATAGAACCCATGAAAGGAACAGAATTCTCAGACCGATCTTGGTCTACAATCTCAGTTGATTTCTTCCAATATGAAGGAAAATTTTACTTCCTTGTTGTGGATTACTATTTACGAGAAGTAGAAGTCAACACCGTAGCCAAGAATGTTACAACAGCAGACACTGTAGCGAAGATGAAGAATACCTTCAGCCGACATGGGATCCCCGACATCCTTATTACTGATAATGGACAACAGTTCTACTCAGCTGAATTCAAAAGGTTTTCACCTACTTGGGGATTTGAACACATCACCTCGTCTTCAATTTACCTTCAATCCAACGGGGAAGCAGAAAGGGCTGTAGAAACGATGGAGATGATCCTGAAAGGATGAGTACTTGGCACTTTCAGACTACTGGAATACCCCACTCTACCACGGATACTCCCCTGCACAGCTCAGCATGGGTAGAAAGCTCAAGACAAGAGTTCCTTGCCATCCAAATGAACTAAAACCCAGCGTTTTGGACTATGAAGTATTGCCAAAGAAAGAGTTTGCATACAGAAGAAACATGCAAACATATTACAGCCGTCCATAGACACAGAGCAGTTGAAGGAGAAGAGATGTCAGCAGGCGATAAAGTTTGTATACCAGACATGCGGACAGAGGAAACACTGATCAGGCACCATGAAACCCATGCAAGGTCACTTATCATGCAGACCCCCAAAAGCCAAGTGAGAAAGAATCGACGAATGGCAAGAAAGTCCTTAGTAATGAATCCCCCGACGTATCACAGGGGTATGGTGTCTAAACCTCCGTCACGTGCGTCACATTGCTCACAGTGCACCAAACCAGAGGAGCTCAACGGAACCGTCACCGGATGTCTTACCTGAACAGGGAAGAGAACCTGGAGATGGAGCCACAGCCGGATCCTCCTCAAGATGACAAACATCCACAACATCTACCAGAGGAGCAGGTTCCAAGACGTTCTCAGAGGATCGCGAGGAAGACTAGGCGATACATAGAGGAATATTAGCACTGCAGCTATTTTTAGAACGGTGCTTTATTACTCTAGCGAACTAGTAGGACACTGATTTTGCAAACATTGTTTCTAACTTAGAAGTGTCGTGTTACTTTAAAGTTTACAGTTTATTTTATGTTAATTTGTTAAAGAAAAGAAGATGTAGTATTGGGCTACCTGTGGAAGCCCGAGAGTGTGTGTGTTGTGAAAAACATGGCTGACATATTAAAAGTCATTATGTAGCGAATCCAAGTCAATCCTCTTGACTTACATAACATCCACCACCACAGCCATATATAAAGTTGGATAATGGAGGGGGAGCGAAGACAAGGTCAAACCCTAGATTACACAGTTTCTGTTCGTGGGATTACACATGAAGTAGCTGACTGTTGGTTTGGTGCATAATTTAGCGCGGGCTCAAAGCACAAACCTTTTACGTTTTGCTCGAGATTGCGTTTTGCCTTTTGGTCCTGGTTTTGTCTTGTTCGAATTACTTGTGTTTGGCTGTTCGTGAAATTCTGCAGGATGTGACCAGCTGAGTGAGTTATACGATGTAACACTTACGTATTGTAGCCTTGTACCGATGTACCGGCACGCGTAAGCTAATTTAATCTGGCAAAAGGGCCGGACCTTTTTTATCCAGCAAAAAACTCACCCCTCCTAATGTTTATGCCAAAGTTACGCCCCTGTGCACCAGTTACCAACGTCATTTCATCCAGGACACTTCGTTGGAGTTCAATAACATGAAACTATATGTTTCGAATATTTTAGGACGAAAGATGTATACTTGTAGTTGTGCAAATGCTAAATCTGACTTTTTTTTGTACGAAGAGTAACTCCAGAGCTGTATTAACAACGCCCGGCAACGTGCATTTTGTTGGTTTTTTCCTACTGGAATTGAGAAATTTAAACAGTTTTTATAAACAAATTCTTCATTTTAAACCTGGGATTCTTATGTATTTTCTTTATATTTGTCCAAACCATAGCAATTTTGATTGCGTATTGTTGACTTTCATTTGAGAGCTTATATTTTTATTGTATTGTAGTTGTTTGTTAGCTTCGGTTTGTTAGTGTTAACTCAGTTAGAAGTCGGTTAGCCAATCAATGACCAGAAGCTGAAACGACAGCGCTTACGATTTCCAGCCGAAATTAATTAAAACGTTGTCAGTGTGGTAAGTCGACCATGATTTAAATCTGAGTTTCCCTCCCCCCACCTGAGTTTGCCCTTCACTCCACCTGCGTTGAATATACTGCTCTTATTATACTGAACTTACCAAAATGTTTATGCGACTCAGTAATAACAATTCTTAAATTAAGTTGGTCAGCAACAGCTTGTATAATCAAACCATCACACCATGTCCCTTGCATAGACATGTTATTTTAAAAGATATTGTAACCAAGAATACTCGGTATTACTTTCAATAAATCTCTGAGGATTCTCCCTCATATATGCAATACCAGCAGCTCTAATATCTAAGTGGTGACCACAGTCACCATATAGCTGATGAGACACAGCTCGAAAAAAGCCATCACCTGCACCACCAACACCAAGTGGCCTCAAGTGAGATAGTTATGACCTTTGTTCTAGTCTACTCGTACAATATGATGGTAGTGTTATGAATGCTTGATTGTTTTTGTTTTGCACAGCACCTGGGTTTAATGCAATATCACCAGACATTAAAAGCTTTTTGCCTGAAACACAAAATTGCTCATATTTGGCAAAATTATAATTGACAGTCATATATGGACTGTTTACATCATGGGGGCAATGAATATGGCAAAATGTTGCATGTGCACAAATTTTAAAATATTTTGTTTTGTAATTCGTAAACTTCTTTAAACTTCTTTCGCTAACTTATTTAAAATACATGACTGAGTAGACCTTCTAAAAACATTCTTAATAGTTTCTCGATTTTTCCTTTTTTTCATGGCTAACCATAAGTTTTTTGACAGGTATTCTAGAAGGCTCGCGGTCTCTATACCGTCTCACATTTGACTGTTTGATTAATTTTCTAACAGAAGACCTGTAGTGATTTGAACAAATATCTAAATTATAACTAATAACAGTACTGTCAACCTCTTTTACATGTATAATTCTAGCTTTCTTTTGCTCGTAAACTGCAACGGGTTTCGCAAATTGTGGCTTGACAAAAACTCCTCATAAAAGGCTTCCTGATCAAAGCCGAAGTTCAATTTTCCTCATAAGAGATTTATTTTGTTTCCTCTGCTCACTGGTCCGTCACTAGACACTAGTGGCTCCTTGGGGCTCGGGGTAAATCGATGATCATGAGCCGCAAAAACTATTTTGAAAAGGCTTTGAAAATCTTTTGTCGTCATCCCAGGGACTCCATACAAACGATCTAGTCGAAAAGTCCAGACGAGTCAGAACACGAGTGAACAGCGTGGAACACGAGTGAACACAAGTGGAACACGCAGTAGACTGTACCCAGTCCCTCCTGAAGACGGCGCGCGGGAGAGAAAAGGAGGGACTGTGACAATGTCGTTGAAGTTGCATTTCCCGTGCCCTGACAAACGCAAAATTCCCATTGGCTGAAATCGTTGATTGACAGGTCAAGTCTAATTAAAATTCAAGAATAATCAATCGTCTGGACGAACGACGAATGTACTTTACAGATCTACGATCTACGTCGCATTATCGCTGTGATATTTGTTTTAATTTTAAATAAAGAACACAAATTAATCAGGTTGGCAATTATTTCTTAGCTGAAAGAAAAGTGTTCTTCGTATAAACTGTATTCTCCCGACGACAGGTTAGCTGGGTTAACAGGGCGAGAACGGAGAAGCCGAGAACACGAACGGTCCTGTCTGGTTGTGTCCTGATTGTATATACGGTTTGTTTGCTACATGAAGTCAACCTACAACTTTGATTTGCTGACCATTTCAACATGTAATAACAGCGACGTTTATCTGATATCAGATAATACATTTCTGATTTCGCCAAGGGACAACGAACTCTTGTCTTGACGAACATAAACACAGCGTAAACAAGAAAGCCCCGTTCGAATATCTCTTCATCCGACGGTACGTCTGTAACAAATTTCATATGAAAATAAACCGCAAGGTACTGGAAACATTTTTGTTACGAAATTATAACAGCTTAATGAAATTTTAAACTGCACCTAAGCCCAAATATTTTTTTTTTTAAAAATCAAATTACTGTGGTTTGTTGAGTACCTCAGTCCAAAAATGTTTTGATTTGGATGAATTCTCGATTTTCTATGCCCTGTTGAAATGTCGACAATCGCCGCCATTTCGGTTCACGGCCGAGTTTTCAAAAGGCATGGGAACCAGCACATTTATGACGTAGATTCCGGAACGCCTAGATTGCTCGCTCACTTTTATAATACTGACTAGTATTTTGTGGGATGTCTACTTTTCTCTATCATGAGAACAGGTACGTGCGTTTGATTTTTAATTTTTCTGATCATATAAACTAAAGCTATACCCTTCAGGCGGTTATACGTCGCGAATGACAAATTTCTGATCTTAATACTATTGTATTTTGTACACATTGTCAGGTATAAATACTATACCGCTCTATAGCTTCTATATCTACGGACTCTTTCTCGAGAACTAGGATGAGCCAAAAACATAAGATGTTCCTTCAAGTCTGCCGTGGTTTACTATCTGGAAAGCTGTGCGTGTAGCCCTGAGGGAAAGCCGTGCGAAGTGAATATCAAGCTGCGATTCTGCGGATATCAAAGCCGTACGAGAAGCGCCGAGAACGTTCGTCTATTGTTGTGGTTTGTCTTCCCTTGCTTATTTATTGTTCTAATACCTTTCATTAAATCTGATTCCACACTAGTTTATGCTTCTAAACTTTTATGTATATGTCAACAACGTTCTTTAATAATGTTTAATAAAAATATGATGAAATTGGATATTTGTTTGTTTTCATTTGCGTGAATTCTTATACATTGCTATTTATTATATTTCGGCGGTTTCTCCGTCTGTTGTCTCTGTTGGATTTGTTACTTTGTTGATATCGTAACTATTGCTACAAGAATAGTGTCCGATGTATAGTATATGTCTATGAACTCTTGCAAGCAGTCCAAAGACAACCAAGACAGCCAAGTCAGCTGAGAAACGTTCGGTGAAAAATATATACGAAGTGATTTCATACTTCAAAGCTGAAAGCGAACGTTCTTTGAATAAAATAATTATATTGGTCTCCGTGCTTCCAATATTCTTTTGGACATCTCACAACCTCGTCCCCAGGGCATTTTGCGCCAAAATTACATTTTCCCGACATTAGTCAGCCATTTGCGCATTATTCAGCCCTATTTGTACATTAGCCAACCATTTTTTCTCATTATTCAACCCTGTTTTAACATTAGCCAGCTATTTCTCTATTATTCATTCCTGTTTTAACATTAGCCAGCCGTTCTTGCTTATTATTCAGCCTTGTTTGTAACATTAGCCAGCTATCTCTCAATTATTCAGCCCCATTTGTAACATTAGCCAGCTATTTCTCAATTATTCAGCCCCGTTTGTAATATTAGCCAGCTCTTTTCTCATTATTCAGCACAAGTTGTAACATTAGCCAGCTATTTTCTGATTATTCAGCCCAGTGGCGTAGCTAGAGGGGGGCAGGGGGGGCGACCGCCCCCCCCCCCCCCCACAGGACTTCTGAGTGTTGTTTGTCGGAAAATTTTTATGACTGTCGGAAAATCGGATGGTCGAAGAACGACTGGCACAATCGTGTTATTGTATTTTACAAATAATAACTTTTTACTTCCGGTTTTTTCAATAAACTAAATAGTATTTGTTGCGAAAGTCAAGGGAAACGCACGAGAAGTGTCAACAAACACTTTATACTTATTAAGTTATTATAAACTGGTGACAGAGTGCCGGTCACGACGTCCGGTTACATGCTATTGCAAAATGCGAACACGCCGAACAAATCATTTTCACAGGTTTAGGTTGACTGTTGACAGCAGACAATTGTTCCGATGAAATACGAGTCGCAAGTCGCAGCTCAAGTCTCATTGACAATGAGTCTTGAGCTGCGCCTTGCGGCTCGTATTTCATTCATTGTTTCAATTAGTATTCAGTGGCAGTGCAATAGCTCAATTACTCAAAGACTCGAATTCTGTTCTCATTTTCAAATTTCTCATCGATATAACCAAGTAAGTGACATATATAAATAATACTTTTTTAAAATACATGTTACGTATTCAATTGAGTAAACTAAGTAACTAACGTGATATGAGCCAGTCTTTAATTATGCGGTACTATTATAGCCACGCCCATTTGACCACGCCCTTCTGTCGGAAATTTTCAATGCTCGCCCCCCCTGAGGAAATTCCTAGCTACGCCGCTGATTCAGCCCCGTTTGTAACATTAGCCAGCTCTTTTCTCATTATTTAGCACAAGTTGTAACATTAGCCAGCTCTTTTCTTATTATTCAGCGTAAGTTGTAACATTAGCCAGCTCTTTTCTCATTATTCAGCACAAGTTGTAACATTAGCCAGCTCTTTTCTTATTATTCAGCGTAAGTTGTAACATTAGCCAGCTCTTTTCTCATTATTCAGCACAAATTGTAACCTTAGCCAGCTCTTTTCTCATTATTCAGCAAGTTGTAACATTAGCCAGCTCTTTTCTCATTATTCAGCAAGTTGTAACATTAGCCAGCTAATTTAATTGAGGGCCACAAAAGTTCTATTTTCCTAATCATTGTAACAAGATTTGTGTAAATTCAAATGACGATAGTATTCTGTGGTACAAGACGTACAGTGTGAGTTGTGTACTTAAAGCTTTACTATCATACTTCACGAACTAGAACCATAGCCCTAATAAGCTATTAGCTGCATATACTATGAATTGGTATCCGTGTATTACTACTGATCAAACAAGCTGAGTAGAAGACACAATCTGTTTCTATTTGGTCTCTAGGTAGAGACCAAATAGAAACAGATTGTGTCTTCTACTCAGCGTGTTTGATCAGTAGTAATACACGAATACCAATTCATAGTATATGCAGCTAATAGCTTATTAGGGCTATGGTTCTAGTTCGTGAAGTATGATAGTAAAGCTTTAAGTACACAACTCACAAAATTTGACTTAATTGACTAATAAAGTATTTAAATATCTTCGTTACAACAATTTGTCAAACAATAATGCAATCTAGTTAGTAGGTAAAGGAAATACATGCGTGAAATTTTCATTTTAGTCACGTGACCAGCTACATTATCGCCGTTTTCTCAAAGACCATGCAAGTTTCGAAAATCGAAATTTAGAAATTTTATTTAAAATATCACTCTATATTGTAATTCAATACCTGCTATTTTAAGAGGATTGAGATCACATGACCTCTTAGTGCAAGTGCAAGTCGCCTATAGGCCAGTTGAACAATGTTGCACGTCCATCATTTTGGCGGCCACATACATTAAATCGTGGCCCATACTAAAAAAATTTAACTAGTTTTAAAGCTAATATCTTCAGAAATTGTCAAATTCAATTCCTTTCATTTACAAATATACTATGCAGGTAGCCCGCCAAAATGATGCGTGCGCATGATAGTGCGTATTGTCGTGCTCATGCTTCCGCCGTTTTCAAAATGGCGGAAACCGAAGGAGTTCCTTCTTCTCACGCATCTTTAAGGAAAAATGATACATAGTAAACTCCCCCCGACACTTTTCAAGTTAGGGTTAGGGTTACCCCCGGGAAATTCACATTTTTGAGATTAGGGTTAGGGGGTTCGGGGGGGGGGGGGGGGGGGGGGAAAGGGTTTCATTAATAACCTAGTAACTTACTGGATACAATGTGTATATAATGTCTAGTAGTTTATTAGGTACAACGTGCGGATCGGCTGACCAATCAGAGAGCCAGAATAGAGTGGCTGAATTTGGCGGGAGCCACGATCAGCCACCCTTGCCATATCTTGTTACAATTTTATTGCGAAATAATGCAACCAAATCGTCGGCTCCGTAGTCGGTAGTGCACGTCAGTCTGTCTTGACCGAGTTCTTCAGAGTGATATTAAAGAATGGCTGCGCGTATGGAGGGACAATGATTGTGCCTGTGACAGATAGTCGAAATACTAGATGATAAGTTCACAAGAAAATTAAGGAAGAGATGTTGGTCTGTTTGTTTTCTTTATTTATAGTAAGTTCCTCTCTACTAAAATTGTTGATCGTCAGACGCTAGTTAATACTCAGACTATATAAATTTTTTAAGCATTGATCAATTTGAAGAACAAGCATGAGATCAAACCGAGAACCGTGACCTCTCTCTCTCATCACATTGTTTATAATTCTCATCGACTGAAACACAGCATTTCTATCATGGTTCAACTTTGAAATATTATCTGCAAGACTCGGCAGGGCCGCTTTACCCTATGGGAAAAAGGGGCAGCTGCCCAGGGCCCCGCGTGAGCGGGGGCCCCCGGCCCAATGAGAAAAAAAAAAGTTTATTAATTGTGAAACGACTTAAAGAATATTTGGATTTTGAGTTTTTAGTATCTGCACAATGTACATACTGAATATAATGTGCCGATTAAATAGTCTCGTGAAAATTGCAACGATATGTGCTGTACAACTTTCTTTCCCGACACACAAGCACAGAATAAAGACTATACAGAAGGGCCACTTAGCGGTACAACGTGCCCTCGTATTTTTATGCAAAAATATGCAGTTTACTGGCTAGGACAGCCAGTTCAGCGTGCTTATTGGCCAGAACATACAGTTTACTGGCTGAGCAACATGCGTAATGCGACATGCGCGGAGACAAAAACTTCAAAGGTTCCGACCCGAGTGGCCCTTCTGTATAGTCTTTATTCTGTGACACAAGATAATGAAATTTGCTTTATTTCGCTCGAGAAGCGTCTGGGAACTAAACTTGGAGACCGCCGGAAGCAGTAAACCGGAAACATGGCAGCTCTTATATTTAGAGATGTTGACATGTTGTTCTGCCATATTCTATTTATAACCTATTCTATGCAAGGAAAAGAAACATATTAATTGACCTTATACATACAGACGCTATAAAATTAACTTCAATATGCATGGGACCACTTACAGCGTCAACGCTGTTCTCGGCTATGCCTCGACCAACTCTTAACGCTTTTTTCGTGCTCTCCGAACTTTCCAAGTGCATCCATAACTCGATGGAGCACGCCAAACCATGAACCATTTCTTAAATATCAAAACTCGTTATAATAGGGTTACTATATATTACCCGGTATATTAGGGTTACTATTATTAGGGTTACTATGTTACTAATATTTGGGTTTTAAACAATTCTTAACCTATTTTCCAAAAATCCTATTTCCGCCTTTCCCAACATTTTCCTATATAGGGGCTCCATCATATCTCTCTGCCCAGGGCCCCATAATCTGTTAATGCGGCCCTGAGACTCGGAGACTTGTCAGTCACGCCCGCGGGATTTAACACTCTCTTAATCGTTTGACAGACTGTATAGAGCGAAGATATTTACAAATCTATTTACTAACTCAGTTTACATCTTCTGGCCCTCATCAACTCCATTGTTGTTATTCTCGCTCTATCGAGGGAAAGACAGTATAAAACGTAAAGGGACTCCATTTCCTGATCTGGAGTCTGACAAATGCTAGCTGATACCTATAAATTGTTAATATTAATATTACACTAGCAGGGTTGCTTTGATTATTCTTGTTTCAAGTAAAAATTGGCTGGCATTAGACAGAATACTCAATAGAATTCGAAATAATGGCCAAAGGATACCTATATAGCTGCTTGACTGGTTAGTTTATATGTCACACAAAACTCGTTAAACATAGGGTAATGTGGGGCAAAACGAGACACTTACGGACAATTATTGCCCTGGAAAGGGAGGGATAATTTTTGGAATGTTCTTTTGGACTGGGGTATTTCAGGTAGACTCTAAGCAAGATATACAACACAAAAAATAATGTTGGAAATAATTTATTTGGCGTAAATCAAGGAAAACATGAAAGTGATTTTTGTCTCATTTTGCCCCACCACAGTGGGGCAAAATGAGACAGTGTGAAAACACTAAAAAACAGTCAAATTTAAATAGAAAGTAATTTAATAGAACTACATAACTAACTATAAAAATACATTTAAAGATTATTTTGAAGTCAAAGTTACAAACACAAGTCACAGGTCACGCTGGTTGCAACTACAGTGCAACATTCTTCGTGACACCATGGTTTGCATTCGAGGCATTTCACCCAGTCCTCGCCTTGCATTGATCTGGACCATAGTTCTCCACAGATTGGACATTCTGCATCCTCAGTATTGGTGTTCACAAGCTTTTTTCACTTGAACAAATTAACAAAGCTCGAAAGCCATTAACAAAGTCACGACCACCCATTTTATTTTCCTGATTAAACTTAGTGGTAATGTTATTTTTCTGGCAATATTCAAACACTATTGATCTGATATCATTAATTGATAGACCATAAAAAACTTGGTCCATCTTAACAATATGATCTTCAAGTTCTTTCTCTTGATCAGGTTTAAGAACAGCTCGGTAACGCCCTAAAACATTCTTATGCCTTTTGTCAATTAACAAGTTTTTCATCCTACCATTAACTCGGCGGTTCAATGAATCCTTGGGTACTCCAAAGGCAGTGGCAGCTTTCCGTATAGACATCTCTTTTTTGTCGACTGATGAAATGGCAAGTTTCATTTGTTCCTCACTCCAGTTTGCACATTGGGTTTTCCAAACATAGTTTTGAACCATTCTAAATATAATGCAAGTTGATTTGATTAATGATAAGTTCACAAGCACTGCAAAGCTTCATGCTGAACTCAGCATACACACAATAACAATTTCAAGATTATCTGAATGCATGATGAAATGTTATATAAAATTGACACAACCATGCATTTAAATAGTTTAAACTTTCTGAACAAGAGCAGGGGTTAAAAGACTTCAACATAAAAAATAGTGCTGGTTAATATAATCATTATATATAATATATATACTATTGATAATATATCATTGAGATTTGAGAATGTGTTGGCAATAGGACAACTCTTGAAAACTTCAAATGGCTAGCTTTACTTAGTTTACTATTACTTAAACATCAAATACATTTCGCTTGCTAGGAAAGTTGGATGTGTCTCATTTTGCCCCATCTTCATGAGTTCATTTGAACAAGAAAAAACTCGCAATAAATATAAACATTGATAAAAATGCCACGTGTGACTTGAAAGGGCATGTTATAAACTCAATAAAAGATATAGGTTTCATTCGGTAAATACGATAATTTAGACACAACAATCGGTTAAGTAAAATTGCTAATTAATAACATACCTGAATTTGTCGAGTTATCATCCAAAGTGGATTACAAAATCTTGATTTTTTCGCAGTTTCGTAGAGCAAAGAAGCGTGTTTTGGCAAAGTTAAACTTTCATAAGCTTTGCTTATGAGCCCACGATCATTAAATAAAATGGTAGTTATGCCGAACGTCATGTAAGTTGAATTGAATGGGACTGTCTCATTTTGCCCCGCATTACCCTACAATACGATTAATGTTGGATCAATTACTCCTAAACATTTTATTGTATAATTTAGAAGATCTTGACTTGATATTAAAGAGAAAAGAAAAATTTTGATTTGAGTAAAATTTATACAAAGATCTCGGTGAAAAACATGTATAAAACGATCCTACAATATGACTCTAGATCACTCTCAAAATGCAGGAAATGCGTTTTTAGAGACTCTAATTTTCAAAATGTTCCGGGGGCATGCCCCCGGACCCCCCTAGATTGTGGGCCACGGTCAGATTTTAGGCTAGATCCGCCCCTGGTCTTATTGGATTCAGTTGAAAGGGTTTCAGAACATGTTTTTAGTTGTTTGATGCACGCTCATAACGTGTTGTCAGGGAATAACATCTGCAGAAATGCAGCTGCGCGGAGATCTGACGCTGCTGGTACCGTTGACTTTGTCATGACAGTCAGAGTAGAAAGAGACAGCGACAGGAAAGTCTAATCGCTGTCACTTCTGCGCATTATGCGCATAGGTTCATACAAACCAGCCACCTTGCACCGGCTTCTCATATTTCTATTAAGCAAAAAGGTTGTGAACTGGCGATAATCTGAAGAACGAAATACTGACGTTTCGAGGGGAGCCCTTCATCGTGACACTCTGATGAAGGGCTCTGCTCGAAACGTCAGTATTTCTTCTTTCAAATTCTCGGCAGTTCAACCTTGGTTCAACTTCACAACCTTTTCGCTTTGTTATACTTCTCATATTTCTCTTGTTAAGAATACCTGTCAAATAATACCAGCTGGCTATACAACTTATGCTGAATAATAAGAAAAGAGCTGGCTAATGTTACAACTTGTGCTGAATAATGAGAAAAGAGCTGGCTAATGTTACAACTTGTGCTGAATAATGAGAAAAGAGCTGGCTAATGTTACAACTTGTGCTGAATAATCAGAAAATAGCTGGCTAATATTACAACTTACGCTGAATAATCAGAAAATAGCTGGCTAATGTTACAAACAAGGCTGAATAATAAACGATGAGCTGGCTAATATTACAAACGGGGCTGAATAATTGAAAAATAGCTGGCTAATGTTACAAATGGGGCTGAATAATTGAAAAATAGCTGGCTAATGTTACAAATGGGGCTGAATAATTGAAAAATAGCTGGCTAATGTTACAAATGGGGCTGAATAATTGAAAAATAGCTGGCTAATGTTACAAATGGGGCTGAATAATTGAAAAATAGCTGGCTAATGTTACAAATGGGGCTGAATAATGAGAAAAGAGCTGGCTAATATTACAAACGGGGCTGAATAATTGAAAAATAGCTGGCTAATATTACAACTTGTGCTGAATAATTGAGAGATAGCTGGCTAATGTTACAAACGGGGCTGAATAATTGAAAAATAGCTGGCTAATGTTACAACTTGTGCTGAATAATGAGAAAAGAGCTGGCTAATATTACAAACGGGGCTGAATAATTGAAAAATAGCTGGCTAATGTTACAAATGGGGCTGAATAATTGAGAAATAGCTGGCTAATGTTACAAATGGGGCTGAATAATTGAGAAATAGCTGGCTAATGTTACAAATGGGGCTGAATAATTGAGAAATAGCTGGCTAATGTTACAAATGGGGCTGAATAATTGAGAAATAGCTGGCTAATGTTAAAACAGGACTGAATAATAGAGAAATAGCTGGCTAATGTTAAAACAGGGTTGAATAATGAGAAGAAATGGTTGGCTAATGTACAAATAGGGCTGAATAATGCGCAAATGGCTGACTAATGTCGGAAAAATGTAATTTTGGCGGATATGGCACCCCATATCGGCTGGTCGATTCTATAATCGGATTGGCCGGTTTAAAAACTTGATTAATTCAGATACAGTGTAATTTATTCATCAAAATACGAATTGCAATAAATCCACTCTGCGAAGTTCATCCAAATAATTGTAACGATAGCTTTGGTTAAAGTCAAGAACAACATTAGATATATGTTTCTTCCAGACATTTAAATGTATCCTGGATAATCGTGGGGAGTATCATGATGAATAATGCTAGCCAGTTGCATTTATGATAAAGGTTCACACGAGTGATTCGGCAGAGCGTTAATTATTTTTTATTTATTATTCAGGTATACGTATTATACAAAAACGAAACACAAAGACCGCATAAATTTTCTTGCCAAAACACCCCAAAATTCTGGGTGTCACGTGACCAGCCGATGCCAGGGCCATTTTCGCCGACCTCCCAACGTGGAGGCAAAATGCCCTGGGGACGAGGTTGGGACATCTCACTGTCTTAAGCTTTTCACAAAATTGCCAGAAGACAGAACTCAGAAGCATATTTTTAACATCGAACTGTGCGAATTGAAATAAGAATATCAAGTGATGGTATCAAGCACTAATAATCGGGCGTTCCGGAATCTACGTCACAAATGTGCTAGTTCCATGCCTTTTGAAACTTTGCTTGCAACTCGGCCGTGAACCAAAATGGCGGCAATTTTCGACATTTCAACAGGGCATAGAAACTCGAGAATTCATCCAAATCAAAAAATATTTGGACTGAGGTACTCAACAAACCACAGTAATTTGATTTTTTTTTAAAAATATTTGGGGTTAAGGGCACTTTAAAGAGTCAAAAACTCCAGGACGCATTGAGTAGTGAAATATAATTTCAGCTGTCGAATATAAATAGGGAATGACAGAGTTCGATCGCTTATTCATTTTCTCACAGACATCCGATCTTCACCTTGTTTGAATCAATATTTTCGTCATATTCAAACGATCATGTTGACATATATATAATTTGGTTATATGGGTCTGGTTCTACGTTCAGTGAGATTATAAACTCAATCTAACGAATAATATTGAGAAATTTTAATAGTTAATAAAATTTGAAAAAATTATTGGGCGGAGCCTAAGACAAACGCAACTTCAACGACATTGTCCACAGTCCCTCCTTTTCTCTCCCGCGCGCCGTCTTCAGGAGGGACTGGGTACAGTCCAAACACGCAGGGACTTCGGAGCGACACTAAAGGGGGGGGGGGGAGTAGTGGCAAACTTTTTGGGGGGGTCCGAGGGCATGCTCCCCCGGGAAGCTTTGAAATCTAGAGTCTCTGAAATGCCATTTCCTGCATTTTAGGACAAGTATTTAATCAAAGTCTTGAGTTAGAGCTAGGGTAAGTGATTTTGTTAATCATAACTTTATTACTGGCCTTGTTTATTACTGGTCTTGTTAAAAAGTGTGTGTGTGTGTGTGTGGGGGGGGGGGGGGCAAACATATTCTGCCCCCCCCCACCAAAAAAAGTGGAGGGGCCCAGGACACACACACACCCTCCCCCCCCCCCCCCCACCCGACATTGTAAATGTCGCGTGTTGCGACGTCACACGTGCATAATGAGTTATCGAAAAACGTTCTATATCTTTCCTATTGTCAAATATAACCACTTGAAAATCTACCTGTTTAGTGTTCTAGGCGAAACACACGCACATGCTTCCCTCGAATTATTTTGGTTTGACAATAGCAAAGCTATATACTGACTTTCTTCAATAACTCATTATGCACAAATTTTTAATTTGCATATCAAACAAACTGAAATATCTCAAGAACGAAGCAAGGAAACGAAAAACTGCAAAAGATGTTCCTCTATCATTTTAAATGTTCTTTCAAATAAGACAAACTTAATTTTCATTTCATAGGCACTTTAAAAGAACTCAAAGATTCTAAAATAAGGCCCCCAGACTTAATTCTGGCTGTTCGACATAGAAAAAATTTTTTCCCTTTACCACCCCCTACAATTGATCCCTCGATATGGGCCTGTAATTAATACGATTGAAAACATTAACACGACTTACCTCAAGTAAATTCAATGAAAAGTCTACCCATATTTGGGGTAGAAATTATCTGATTAGTATGTTGTTTTTAATCCTGTTATAATTGTATATTACCCTTTGGTAAACCTTGTGATGCTTGGACATGAGGTGACATTCCAGGCTTTATTTTCCAAAAGGACATATAAAGCCTGTTTAGAGGGCGGTCTCAGGGGGTTGCACCTTTGGTGGTAGGGGCGAAAAAGGGCGTCGCATGCCATCTGTAATCCTCATAATTAATTTTGCAATAGATAACAGATTATTTTCAAACTTCACCTATGCTAAACATAGTGTATATTCTCAGGACAAAACAAAACAGAAGAATATGATTATGAAACTACAGCCTTGTCACACAGGCAATACTTTGCTCAAAGCAGCGCTAAAAAATCCAAAGAAACCCGAGTAGTACTTACCGTTATGTAACACCTCCAGCCAATGCTGGTTAAGAAAGTAATTTACGATAGGCTTGGCCACACTTCCAAATCTCCGCAATCGTTGCTGAAAGTTCAATGGTTTGAACTTTTGGCAACCGCTGCGGGGACTTTGCGTTGCCGTCGCGAGGCCAACCCCACCACTGAACTCAATACAACGTCGCGAGGTCGATCTCAACATAACATCGCGAGATCATCTTCCACTTGTGTTCACTCGCCTTCACTACTCGGGTTCTCTCGTGTTCACTCGTGTTCACTCGCGTTCTCTCGTGTTCACTCGTGTTCACTCGTGTCTCTCGTGTTCTCCCGTGTTCACTCGTGTTCACTCATGTTCACTCATGTTCACTCGTGTTCACTCGTGTTCTCTCGTGTTTTGACTCGTGTGGACTTTTAGACTAGATCATTTTAACAGTTTATCCAGAATGGTGCAGAAATCATTTGTTTTCATTGTTCCCATCGACAATTTCTACTCTGCATCAACTTCTACTCTCATCATGTAGCCCTAGAGTTTGGTCGCAATATATCAAGTGGTTTCGGAGTTCTCGCTGCACACACACACACGGAAACACACACACACACACACACACACACACACACGCCGGCCATATAAGATTAGATTTCTGTCATTTGAAAGAAGAGAAATTCAAGTATGACTTTGACGATGCATCTTTCAAAGAGAGACGTCATTTTACATACACTATTGATGAGTGAAGTCATGGAAGAATTGAGTTTTCTTATTGATCTCGTCTAAAAGTCCACACGAGTCAGAACACGAATGGACACGAGAGAACACGAGTGAACACAAGTGGAAGATGATCTCGCGATGTTATGTTGAGATCGACCTCGCGACGTTGTATTGAGATTAGTGGCGGGGTTGACCTCGCGACGGCAACGCAAAGTCCCGGCAGTCGTTACCGAAAGTTCTAACCATTGAACTTTCACCAACGATTGCGGAGATTTGGAAGCGTGACCAAGCGTATCGTAAATTATTTTCCTAACCAGCCAATCAGAGGTGTTATATGACGGTAAGTACTACTCGGATTTTTTCTACAATTGCGAGCGCTGCTTTGAGCAAAGTATTGCCTGTGTGACAAGGCTATAGTTTCATAACTATATTTTTTTGTTTTGTTCTGAGAATATACACTATGTTTAGCATAGGTGAAGTTTGAAAATAATCTATGTTATCTATTGCAAAATTAATTATGAGGATTACACATGGCATGCGACGCCCCTTTTCGCCCCTACCAGGTGACATTCCAGGCTTTGTTTCCCAAAAGGACATAGGAAGCCTGTTTAGAGGGCCGTCTTAGGGGGTTGCACCTTTGGTCATGCCCAAGCATCACAAGGTTTACCAAAGGGTAATATACAATTATAACAGGATTAAAAACAACATACTATCAGATAATTTCTACCCCAAATGTGGGTAGACTTTTCATTGAATTGACTTGAGGTAAGTCGTGTTAATGTTTTCAATCGTATTAATTACATGCCCGTATCGAGGGATCAATTGTAGGGGGTGGTGAGGGCATAGATGATAGAAAGGCGAGCTGGATAGGAAACTTACGAAACCGGAAACGATGTTTGCACAACTTGCTATGGTAATTATACACTTACAAGAGACTAAATGCACCTAACGGGGGTCCCACATGGCTAAAATCAGACACTGCTGAACTTAAGTAATATTACACTATTGTTTAATTTCAGCAATAGCTGATCCTAGAGGCCATGTGGAACCATCCGTTAGGTGCTGTAGCCCCTTATAAGTGTATAATTACCATAGCAAGTTGTGCAAACATTGTTTCCGGTTTCGTAACATCGTTTTAAGCTTCCTATCCAGTTCCCCTTCGATTATCTATGGTGAGGAGGGAATTTTTTTCTGTGTCGAACAGCCAGAAGATGGGTCGGGGGGCCCTATTTTAGAATCTTTAAGTTCTTTTAAATTTCTACTTTGAAATATCTCTTAAAATGCAATGCTATTATGCTATTTTAGCATATTTTATGCCATTTTAGCAAATTTCAGGGGGGAATTGGCCCCCTCTGTGTCGTATCCCGGTATGGGTCTATGTAAGACTCGTGTTCACTCGTGTTCCACTTGAGTTCACTCGTGTTCCACTTGTGTTCACTCGTGTTCCACTTGTGTTCACTCGTGTTCCACTTGTGTTCCACTCGTGTTCACTCGTGTTCCGACTCGTGTGGACTTTTAGACTAGATCCCATACAAACTACGAAAACTGTTGCAGATCACATTTGCAATTTGGCTGCAATTCATATTTAAAATACTTACCAAAATTAAATTTCCCTGTGCTCGTCGTCCAGCAATCAGCAGATTTGCAATTACGATATTTATGTCACAAACAAGAGAATTTTAAAAATATTTACATTGGAAACGAACTATAACAAGACGCCTGACCCAGGGGTTCACTCGGGCTACTGAAAAAATGCGGAGGTCGACTCTATAATGCACGGGCAAAGAGGTGGGAGTGGGCCGAGGAAGTTCAGATCGAAGGCTGAATGTGGTGCATACTTTCACATTGGTGAAAAGGATTATCCTGAATTGTGAAAGTGTCTAGAATTTAGGTGTATCCTGAAGCCCAGGGGACTTCTCTGTCCTACACAGGGGTGTCGGAAGCGGGGGCCCGGGGGGGCGTTTTTTGGTGGTGGTGGGAGGGGCAGAATATGTTTGGGCCCCCCGACATTTTAACAAGGCCAGTAATAAACAAGGCCAGTAATAAACAAGGCCAGTAATAAACAAGGCCAGTAATAAACAAGGCCAGTAATAAACAAGGCCAGTAATAAACAAGGCCAGTAATAAACAAGGCCAGTAATAAACAAGGCCAGTAATAAACAAGGCCAGTAATAAACAAGGCCAGTAATAAACAAGGCCAGTAATAAACAAGGCCAGTAATAAAGTTATGATTAACAAAATCAACAAGAAAACAATTTTCATACATACCATATATTTTATACATTGAATTCTGTTTTTAAATATACCTCTGGTAAGCCTGACCCAACACAATATACGAACCCTAGCTAACCCACGACTTTGAATAAAGATATAATAAAGAAATTTGAATGCAGATATTCAATGTCCGGAAAAGTGTTGTCTTTTGAGTATTTTATGATGTTTTTGGACCTTTAGAATTCTGTAAATCCTTGTCCTAAAATGCAGGAAATGGCATTTCAGAGACTCTAGATTTCAATATTCCCCTAAACATTTTGCCCCCCCCCCCCCACTTTTAGTGTCGCTCCAACACCCCCTGGTCCCACATGCGGAGACTAGAATTTTTTCTGAGGTGCCCAAACATAACGTGTGTAGGCCAGGTATAGATGCACTAGCAAATATGCAAAAGGTTATCCAATGTTTTTGCTTTAGAGCATGTTGAGAAGGCTCTTTAACTCTGCAGCACTGTAATTTCTCTGCAGATTTTGGTACCATCATCATAATTATAGGTAATAACACACACTTGGCTGTTGATGTTATAATGACCAATATGTCATTATTAAAGTATTGCTGGTCCAAAGTTGTTTCTATGAATATATTTTCACTCAATTTATGCATCAAAATTTATATCAAAATGAACATCAAGATATGGATAACATACTTGTGACAAAATTACATACTCATAGGTTCAAACACGGTTGTTCAAAGCACTTACAACATTGTGAATATAAATCCTATTAATGGATCAATAAAGCTACATTATAGCTACTGTCCATTGTCAATCTCAAACTCAAAGACAAGGCGACAAGCAACAGTCAGTAAAAATACAAATGGTACATAGAACAACAATACATGTGTGTACAAGCTTCCTATACTCAGCATAACAAATATAAAACTCGTTTAGTAATAAAGCACTTAATAATAATGCAAAAAATATAAAGGTACTGTCAATGTGAACAACATAGGCGTAGAGTATGGGGGGGGGGGGGGCGGCTGAGGGGCTTTAGTCCCCGGAGAAATCTCAGTGTGGGGGAGCAACTGACTCATCAATCACCATTCACAAATTATAGGTTACTCGTTAGGCTAAAGCAACTCTTACAGCCTCATTCCTGTCAGCCAAAAGCACCCATATAGAGTGATCACCCAGAAGTCAACCCAGTAAACACAACATCGAAAAATTGTTGAAATGTGTTGTATTTTAAATAGTTTTTATGACTTTTCATGACCTTCAGTGTTCTTAAAAATTTATCACGCCTCAGAATGCAGGAAATGGCATTTCCAAGACTCTAAATTTCGAAAATGTCCGGGGGGCATGCCCCCTAACCCCCCATAGAGGAGTCCCTTTTTGTAAACGCCCCCCACGAGAAAATTCTTAGAAAGGCCCTGTTCGGCACTTCAGCCCCGTCGACGAAAACAAAACTCTACGCCTATGGTCAACAAACTGTTTCCTCAAAGTCTGTCATTAGACCCCGTTTACACGATGCCGGTACAATTTGAAAACGGAACAAAATCATGCCGTTTAGGCCTTACGTTTATACGATACCGACACAAAAATAACATGAAATGTTATATGATGTATTTGCATACCGGCATCGTGTTAACGGGGTCTCATCAGTGAATGTTCCTTGTGTTCTGAAGCCATGTAGAAAATTAATTAACCTATGAACATTGCCATTGCTCGACCAAAGGCATTGGAAAGGCCAATATAAAGGTACAGAATGTTAACGTTTTGATCCTCAACGTTGTAGTAGCCATGAGATAAATATACTGATATCGTTGTCGGTTGTAGTCCAGGTCCAGACCCAATGCCGTCGGTTGCCACTTGGATGCAACGGCTTCGGCGGGGCTCGAAAACGTTTTGTGAACACCGGCGGAGAAGTTTATAAACAAGATTCTTGCCAGCCGTATAAATGATAAATGACTGATCAAACACTTCCAAGCATCGATCGAAAAGAAACATCAAACATGCTGGTCACATGCATAGATATAGTCAGGAAACTACGAAACCGAAAACGATGTTTGCACAACTTGCTATGGTAATTATCCACTAATAAGCAGCTAATTAATGCACCTAACGGGTGGTCTCACATGACTAATATCAGGCCCCTTTTACACGATGCCGGTACAATTTGAAAACGGAACAAAATCATGCCGGTATGCAAATACAGCATATAACATTTCATGTTATTTTTGTGCCGGTATCGTGTAAACGCAAGGCCTAAACGGCATGATTTTGTTCCGTTTTCAAATTGCACCGGTATCGGTAAACGCGGTTTTAGACAATGCTGAACTTAAGAATATTACACTATTGTTTCAGAAATAGCTGATCCCACCCGTTACGCGATTAGCTCCCTTATAAATGGATAATTACCATAGCAAGTTTTGCAAACATCGTTTTCGGTTTCGTAAGGCCTGTGACAAACGGCGTATTTTTCATGCGTCGTATAAAATACCTATTAGGGTCGACCCAAATTATGAAATTGTTCCGTTTGAGTTATACGGTGTATTTTTGGCATATTTAATAATGAAAACTTTATTGAATTTTTTTTATATACCTACAACTGCAAATCTCACTGTTAAAGGTAATTTACAATTGGCTACTTGATATACTATAATGGTTATATATTACACTACACATTTACATAAATATATGATATAAAAAGTAAGATATTAGAAGTTCATTAAATCTGGATTCGTCCAATCCTTGTTTCTAGAACAGAAAACGTAGTATGTCGTCCTTATTGCAATATTAATGATTTTCCTAATGATATATTTAACATGAGCCTTGTCAGAGTTCAAACGTTGCAACATTTCTATAAAAACCGAAGATTCTTTTTCAAAAACACCGAGTGCACTGATTGACAGAATTACGAACTTTACCGACTGGAATTTTTTCTTTTGTTCTATGATCATCTCTTTATATTTTGAGTGTTTGCGCTGTATATTTTTTCTTAGGTTAGTCTCATATCCGACGGTTAGTTCGAGTACATACAGAAAATTGTCTTTGGTCAAAATTAGTAGATCAGGACGATAGTCATCACCAGTAATAATAGAGGGATTAGAGAATGATGGCAAGTCAGCATAAATGGTTTGAATATATTCTGATGGGAGGTTATTAGCAATAAAATTTAGGATTGAGTCGTGTCTCCAAGTAAATCGATCAAGAATGGAACTGCAGCCAGCAACAACGTGCAACAAAGATTCAGGTTTAAGGCAGAATAATAATAATAATAATAATAATAATAATAATAATAATAATAATAATAATAATAATAAACTTTATTTACAGAAGGTTTACATAAACATTTACAAAAATGTACCAGTTTAGGAAAGATAATCTTCCACTGGGCCTTCAATAAGTCGAACATTTTACAAGTTCTCGAGTCGTAGACCTGGAAATGACGTTATCAACATGAGTTATGGGTAGGAAATGTATTATCATATTTTAACTTAATATTTGTATTTTATTCGGCGCATGAATAAAATGCCGGGGGCAAAAATATTTTAGGGCCGGTCACAAACTGAGAGCCATCCCCGGAGTACGGTTAACTGAAAGCGTAGGTTGATCGGATCATTCGAGGTCAGTGATCTCTATATATACCTGGAAGGCTGACTCCCAATAAAAAAGCCCAATAAAAAAGTGAGGTAAAATATGGTGGCAATGGGGAATTTTTGGACGTCAGTTCTAGGCTCCTACGCGGTCATCTTCGATGTCAGTCTTAGTCTTTTTTCTCGCGGCCGAACCACGTGCACAGGGGTCCAAACGTACACCCTCTTGAGCGCGAGCAGTGTTGTGTTCCTTTTGTGTTTACTTGCATTTGCTTTGATTATAAGAAAAACTTCTGGGACCAGGGTATAGAAATTCGAAATAAATTTAGACAGAGAATATATAATTTAAACAAAGAAATATTTCAGACGGCCCTCAGTTGAAGCTCCGTAAAATCCACAAAACTCTGCTGGATCTCGCTAAAATTGCCATCAATACATTTGTCAAGAACTTGACTTTCAGTTCATTGCTCTCTTGACCCCAACGTTCATCTTTGCAGCTCGAGAAACTCCGTTTCTACAAATTGAGGTGACACCGGCCGTTCGTATATACGCATATGGTAAGAGCTTTTATATTTCAGGCAAGCTGCATAGAAGATGAAGAGCAATGAACCGAAAGCCGAGTTCTAGCTTCACGAATATACTACGGCAATTTTCGCAAGATCGAGCAGTTTTTGTGTATTTTACGGAGCTTTAAATGAGGGTCGCCTTAAATATTCTCTATTGAAAGTAGTTGCCAGCCTTTCCTTATTTTTAGCATGAAGAGGTTATATTTAACCGTGAGTGAACATCTCGTCGAAATATAGCTGAAACTCGACTCGGAAGTCAGAAAAACACAAGCATCAACAAATAGAAATTAAGCAGAAGCAAGTCAAGAACATTTATGTCAAATTTCTATGGGTCTTGGTATATATTTCATGCATTTTATAGTGATATTCCATTTGAATTTGTGCCAACGGCCAACATACGCAGCCCCCTGGAAAGTAAATTAGTGGTTCGGCCGCGAGAAAAAAGACTAAGACTGACATCCAAGATGACCGCGTGGGGCCTGAGAATGACGTCCAAAAATTCCCCATGTCCGCCATGTTTTGCCTCACTTTTTCGACCTGATTGAATGGAGTCAGTCTTCCAGGTATATATAGAGTTGAAATATAGCAAGGTTAGATATACTGCCGAAACAGGGAACGTATATAGGAGTCTAACGTTTCTCTCTAACGAAGGGCCTTCGCTCGAAACGTTAGACTCCTACGTTCTCTGTTTTGGCAGTATATCTAACCTTGCTATATTTCGATTGTTGTTTCTACACTGCCTACGCAGCACGCTACTTTTATTATATATAGAGTTCACTGTTCGAGGTTCGTACTTAGGCTGCCTCAGGCGCCAGTCCCCTCCCGCTTTCAAACAGAAGGGGCCTGTAGTTCGGACTTTCAAAGAGAAACTGCATGATTGTTTTATTCACTCATTTTTATGGGCCGGTCAGAATCTGGGGCCGGGGGCAAATGCCCCCTTTGTCTCATAGGTAATCCGCCACTGCTTATATTTTATACGGCGCATGAAAAATACGCCGTTTATCACAGGCCTAAGTTTCCTATCCAGTTCCCTTCCATTATCTATGAATTCAGCATCATTAGTTTAACACGCGTCGAAAGTCAAGACAGACCAGTCTCATGTATATATAAATCTCTTTCAAGCTTTATTAAATAAGTTTCCAATATTTTTATAGTGATCGTAGCAATACATAAACAGAAAACCAATCTTTCTTCAATATTACGAGTAAAAACACATAGTTTTAATACTGTGTTTCAATTAATATCTCGTCCACTTAAGTTGGATAAAACTCGCCTCTAATCCCTGTGTGGTTCGATAGCTCAAACAGGTAGAGCGGCGGATCGGTATCCCGAAGGTGTGAGTTCAAACCCCGCTCGAGTCAAACGAAATTTTTCGGTTGACTTTAGCAGCGTAATTAGAAATCATGAAAAATGTTCTCATGTTTCTCTGAGGATGGTTCTGCAATTCATACTGTGTATTTGTTGGTCTCTATAGGCGAGTTTCAGGGTGTTGCGCGCGCATCATTTTTCAAAACAACTGGCAAGCTCCACTCAAAGTAAACGTACTGTTTAAAATAAACAAAGTATAGATACAGTTTCTGGATGTTTAACACTGTTATTCTGCTGTTGTTGACTCGCTAGCAAGTCTGTTTGCCATTGCTTACTTTGTAGAGAGCCCGCCAAGACCAAGAGCCCGCCAATTCCTTTCCAAAACGATGCGCGCGCAACACCCCGAAACTCGCCTATTAGCATTTTGATAGATATCTAATAAGAGTGTTGGAGTATTAATGTAACTCTAACCGCTTTACTATTTTTATCGTCCAATCACAGGTCGGAGCAATTCCTTCATTTAGCCACACGTGACAGCGTGCTGTCCACCATCTTGTTGTGGTATATTGGGTCTAATTAACTAGGAAATTGGTGACGTCACAAGCAGGGAGTAAACCTGATGAAACTACTCCGTGCGTGACCAAATTTCCACGGAAGGCTTTTTAAATGTTGTGGGTCAGTTTAAAATGGAAATAGCGCAACAACAAAAAATCAACTTTCTAGCTCATAATGTCACATAAGGTTGGCAAGATAAAAATTTCACTTAGCTTTGCCCTGCTTATGATGTCGGACAGCACACTGTCTTTGTTCGAAATATTTCCAAAACCAAAATAGATATGGAAAAATTGTAAAAGGTCTTTAATATACCATTTGACGAGTTCTTTCAAATGTGACAAACTTAATTTTTATTGCCAATACCCTTTAATAATACATATATAACTTACCGTTTAATAAGGCAAAATGCTAATTTCCCGAAAGCCCGAATGATATAAACATTGTACCAAATAGAAAACCGACAAAAACTAAAAACTTTGTTGATTTGTACGCGGCAAACCGTTAAATTAACGAGCCTTCTTCACTCAACAGTTAAGGTCAATCTCGTCCCAGTAAGCAACACGAGCATGCGCATATCCAACCGAATCAGATGATCAGATGATCAGATCTCGAGAATTCGATTTCCCCTAGCTTGTGAACCTCGTGTTTGGATTGTTTTCTCTCGCTCTAAAGTCTCGAACCCTATGGGGAACGTAAAACGAAAACCTTACGAAATGAAACGTTTATATTCTTATGGTAATGTAGATATTTTGTTGAAGAAAATCGGGAAAATGGAACCGAAGTTATGATTATTTAAGTCATGGATAATATAAATCTGTGGAAAACGCCACAAAACACGTCTTGAATTAATTTTCAATATTCACAACTGGAAACCTACCGCCAACGCAAAAAGAAAACAATAAGAAACGAAATGTATATATACTATCACGGTAATGTAGATACTTTTCCAACAAAAACAGAAGTTACGATTACAAGGTAATCATGCAGGTATTTAAACGATTGGTAACAAAAATGCAAGAAGAAAGGCATGCACTCTTAACAGATCTGGCGGTGGTAATAATAATAATAATCAGTTTAATTACCCTTTTTGTAGTTAACACTAAATTACAAGGGTGTCAGCGTGCATTACTTGACAAATTCAGTACAATGGTCGATACTAAATAATTTATACAGTATAGCTTATATGTACAATAATACAGGAAACACTAATATCGGTATGTTACAAAGTTATTCAATCTCTGGGTTTTTCCCTGGATGGTCTGTTGTCTGGTGGAACCTGACCGCAGAGTATACCCATGGTTAACTACAGTTTGTTCTGGCAATAAGTTACACATGGTGATATCAGTCCTCAAATTTAACATTAATTTCTCACATGCACCTATTCGGCGGTCAGTTAATTTAGGCAAACCTGAACTATTAAGAGCCATCTGATAGGATATGCCTGGATAAATTATTCTCAAGGCCTTCTTTTGTACAGACTCGATTAAATTGCTCAAGTAATCTGGTAAGTTAGCCCAAACTGGAGATGCCTATTCAACAACTGGTCTAATCAAACTACAGTATACTTGTACAAGATCTTTACTTGTTAATCCTGACTTCCTTAATACACGCAATGCAAACAAACGTTTAATAGCTTTACTATATATGTAGTCACAATGAGTGCTCCATAGTAAGTTGTGTGAGATATAGACACCTAGAAGTTTATAGCAGTTCACTCTTTCTATTACCCTGTCAGAAAGACACAAACGCGGTAAGGTAGTGGGCTTGTACTGCAAGAAATCAACTACCATTTCCTTACATTTTTTTGCGTTAAGTCTCATGCCACGGTCTGCGGCATATTGCACTACATCATTAGCAATACACGGGACTAGGTAACTCACCAAGCACCTAGGAATAAATTCTACCAATGAAAGAACATCAACAAACTTGATTCTTGCATGCCAGTCCCTAACTAGTTAATTGACTAATATCGAGAAAAGTAAGGGGGCTAGTCTGGTCCCTTGTGGTATCCCACCATTGGGAAACACAGGGGAGGAAACGGTATCAGCGATTATAACCCTCTGCGACCTCTTGGTTAAAAAGGCGCGAATCCATTTAATAATAACATCATCAACCCCAAGGGACTGTTGCTCAACTGATAGGACATTGTGATCGACGAGATCAAAGCCCTTACTGAAGTCTGAAGTCTGCAAAGAATATTCTGGTGTAATGGTCGCCTTTATCTAGGGTCTCCAATATGCAGTGTAATAAATATACCAACGCATGTGTAGTGGATTTCCCACAGACAGCAAACTGCTTTTCATCCAGTTGGTCAACTACTTGGCTAAATAAGGAGTCAAGGGTAAAGCCTTCCATAACCTTCGCTAGTTGTGTGGTTAGCGTCAAAGGTCTGAGATCATCCTCTACAGACTTAGGCGGTGAACACTTAGGCACAAGTAGTACATGTGATTCCTTCAACTTTTCTGGTACAATGCTCTGCTTAAGAGAGGTATTATAAATGTCCGCGATTACAGGAGCCAGTTCAAATGCGAATTCCTTCTACACCTTGTTAGGGATTATGTCAGGACCCGATGATTTCCTGGTCTTTATCTGCCTCAAAGCCTTGTATGTTTTATATGAATCAACAAGCAATTCCTGTGGGACATCAAGGCATTGCTCAGTACAAGGTTCTAGTGGTTTGAAATGGGCTGTCAAGCCAAGCAAAAAATTATTGAAGCGTTCACCAAGGGCAGCAGCAGATGGAATGTTTTCGCCCAATAACTGGTAAAACCATTCCCTATTTTTGTTTTTTCCTGCAAGGGTTTTAATTTCTTGCCACCAACGACTGATATTGCTGGTCTTTAGAGAGGCTACTTCGTTATCATAGTAGGTCTTCTTGGCCGTCTTACACTCCCTTAGAACTTTATTTCTCCAATATTTAAAAATGCAGGAATCCTTACCATGTGATGACAATGCTTTCTGCCGTTTATTAATGTACATCTTTAATTTACAAGTTATCCATGGTTTGTCTGAGGTGCAACACTTTACATGCTTTGAGGGGAGGTATCTTTGAACTGCATTGGACATATAGGAATAAAATAATTCCACTTTTAACACTCTCAAGGTTAAAAACCTCATACCAATCATGCTGTGTAATCCACCTTCCAAAATGGTAGATTCTGCTTGGCCTCGTATCCTGTTTAAATATGGGGTTCTTTCTCGGCCTATCAGCCGGGTTGGCAAGCAGTTGGGCTTGATGGATACTGTGTAATGATCACTTCGACCCAATTTAGGTAGCTGTTGGGGATTATCAAGCAGTTTCGGTTTATTTGTTAAGCACCAGTCCAATGTCCCCATGTCCCTAGTTAATATTTTTACTTTCTGGGTCAAGCCAGTAACATGCTTCATATGTGTTTCAGAAATCCCAGTGCTTGAAGGATTGAAATCTCCACAGACTATAACTAGTCCGTCAGGGTGTTTTATGAGAAACGTTTCAACATTTGCTTGGATATGTTCAAGAAGTTTATCGTTAGCATCAGCCCCATTACCAGGAGGGTGATATATAACACCAAGTAATATTATAGATATCGATCGAGGCATACGGTAAGGCCTAACCGTAGTCCATACTGATTCAATATCACAGGATTCATACTCAGCAGGCGGTGACAGGGGATTTGCGAGTTAATATAAACGCATACTCCACCCCCAAGTCGAGAAACCCTGTCCCGTCGAAAGCAGGTAAAACCACTCAATTTGATCGCTGAGTCTGGTATAGTAGATTTCAACCAAGTCTCAACTAAACAAACAATACGAGGATTATGTAGATCAACAAATGCTTGCAGTTCATCCATTTTACGTAGAATAGAGCGCACATTGCTCAGCATAATATCAGGAAATGAAATAGTCGGACGACTGGCAGTATAAGTAATCTGCTCCGGAGAATTGTTTGGTGCGCTAAGTTTAATTTTAATATTTCTAACTGAAAAGCTATCCAGAACGCAAATCGAAAAACCTTAAGAAATGAAAGGTTTATAAATGTTAATAATGTTGATACAAAACAGGCTTACGGCGCAGGTGAAAAACGCTTTCTCGCCTTCGTTAATTTGTACAAGCGTAATAAATAAACCAATCGAACACTGTCTGCCTGCCACCGAAGCGCTCTTGACAGAATTCGTTGCGTATACTTAGCCAAAACAATCAAATATTCATCCATTAAATCTATATAGCAGCCGTCCGTCACTATCGCGTTCGCCACGGATTTCAATTGAACTTTACGCTTGCAACTAGTCTTACGCGGTATAAAACGTTCTCATGGAGACCAAATTCGAGTGCGCTTATCGATTACAAGTCCATTATTTACAACTTTTCCAAAATGCTCGCTATTCCAACCACAACTAACTATGATTCTGTTATGATTTGGTCAGCTATGACTTTAACATTTTTCGGTTTTCTTCGTCTCGGAGGGCTAACATGCAATTCCAAATTCAACCCAGCTATACATCTTACACCAGATAGCATCACATTTTCACCAGGGATAGGAACAGGGAATCCAGCGTTCATGACTGTTTCTATTAAAGAGTCCAAAGACTGACCCCTTTTCGCATGGGTCATACGGTAACGGTGGGAGCCAATGATTCCCCCCTTTGTCCAGTTTTGGCCACGAAACAATATATTCCCCGGCGAATGCCCACAAGAGGTCCTCTTTTCATTCATGCTTCAGGAAAACATCTGATGAAACAGACTTTATCCTCGGAGACGCGGAAATTACTTACTCAGGCCATAAAGAAAGCATTATAAAGCGCAACACATTAGTTTACAAGAGGATAAACAGTAAATATTGTGTTCCGGAGTATTTACGCTCTTCGTTAGTACGAAATTGTGATCTTCATAATAAGGTCACCCGTCACAGTAGTCTTAATTTGGTGTGTGCAAAGTACAAGCGGGAAACAGAGGGAGGCCGCACCTTTGTTGTAAGGACTACCAAAGAATAGAATGCTTTAGACATTCCATTGCGCAGCCAAAAGTCCGTCGCTAAGTTTAAACGAATATTTTATGCGCAATTGTTGCAGGAACAAAAGACCATTATGCAATTATAAACTCTTATAATATTTTATTATGAACTATTTTAATGACTATCTTAATGACTTTTTAATGACTTATTGATAGATGTACGTTTTAGTATAATATTGTACTTTGTTAATTAATTATTTTTGTATATACTTGTAATATAGCTTATGAGGGCCACTAATTTATCAGTAGCTCACGCTTACTGTTATGTGTTACTCTCGGTAAATAAAGTCAATGAAATGAAATGAAATGAAATGATCAGTCGAGTCGTAAGAACTGTCCAAGGGGATTATGACCCCTTGGTTCAGGTCGATGTCTTAGGGGGTCGCTACCCCTTTGGCCGGATATGTCCTACTTGGGGATTATTACCCCTAGGGCATTAGCAGAGTCCTAATGGGGATTATATACCCCAGGACAACAATCTAAGGCCATGTAACAATGAGTCGTTGGGCTGATGTTTGACCACAATTTTAGACAATCGGAGTACTTCACCCCAAACCCCTTCTCCCACAAAACTTTGTGTGTGTGCCATTAGCATTTGCTTCATTGTTCGGCCTTTCCTTTTAAAGAACCGCTTGAATCATTAACTATATATAAAATTCTATGTTTATTAATATACTTTTTGCAAAATTCTATCCCTTTTAGTATTTTTTCTGAAGTAAATAGGTTTTATCAGTTTTGTTCACCTGTTTCTCATTTTTTTGCAGCTAAAAACGGTCTTACCAATATACAAAAATGGCTTCCCCTAAAGAAAGTTTTGATGCGGGCAAAATGCGCCACGAAGTAAGTAACTTAAATATTAGTACTGTGTTTAGAACTATTTCAAAAACAGACATAGAATCTATTTTAGTGAAGAAGAAAAATTTCAAATGAAGTCGAATCACTGCTGTAGAGAGAAGTTTTCTGACTGCCCCAGCCGGGAATCGAACCCAAGGTCTCTGGTTTAACGTACCAGCGCTCTATGATTCGACTTCATTTGAAATTCTTCCTCACATATATAGGCTGCTGAAGGACAACTGAATGTTTATAATGAATCTATTTTAGTATTTTATATTCATTGATTCATTTCAGTTTATTCATTCATTTTTTCCTCCTTTCCTCCCCTCCGTTGTCAACAACGTATTACAGACATGTTAACAAACTGGAAACAACCAGTGCAAATGCATCCCGGTAAACGGCATGTTGGAACAGCCTCGTAACAACTTGCTTGCCTGGTGTTTTATCGTGTAGTTTAGAAGGGGACAATTTTTTTTGTAACACTAGCTCAATTTGACTCCTTACCACACCCTCTACTCTATCTCTACCAAACCTCGGTTTAGTACAAACGTCTGTTGCATACGTTTTGGTTAGCCTTTTTGCTATATAAATATTTTTAAACTGAAAACAGATTTTTCAAGCAAGAAACAGAAACATTAAAATGGTAATTGAGTTTGTTGCTGTGACGGCAAAAATTCTACAAGAAAAGGGAAGAAAGAATGACTTTGAATATATAGTAGATAGATCTATTGAACTTTTTCAAGGTAACTTAACGTTAAAAACACTAATGTTATCGCGCGTTGTTCAAAATTGTGATGGAAAAGAGGAATGTCGGGAAATGTTGAAGTACTATCTTGAGCTTGAAAAATTATTAAGTAATTTAGTTGAGGGAAAGGGTGCGAGAATGACTATTCTTCTTAGAATTGCAAAAATATATCTTCATACTTCACATTATAGTAAAACAATAGAATATACGCTAAGAGCTGAAAATATTGCAGATCAACTTAAAGACAAATCAGGCAAAGCAAACTGTTGCGAGAAATTAGGAAATGCGCATCTAGGTTTGGCAGAGTATAAAGAAGCCATTCACTATTACAATAAGGGTTTGGCAATCAGTACTGAAATACGAGATCGGTCAGGAATAGCAAGTAACAATGGAAATTTAGGGACTGCCTATCGTAGTTTGGGGCAGTATGAAAAAGCCATCTACTATCACAATAAAGGTCTAGCAATCAGCACTGAAATAGGAAATCGGTCAGGAATAGCAAGTAACAATGGAAATTTAGGGACTGCCTATCGTTGTTTGGGGCAGTTGAAAAAGCTATTCACTATTTCAATAAAGGTCTAGAAATCAGCACTGACATAGGAGATCGATCAGGAATAGCAGGCGACAATGGAAATTTAGGGAGTGTTTATTGGAGTATGGGGCAGTATGAAAAAGCCATTCACTATTACAATAAAAGTCTAACTATCAGCACTAAAATAGGAGATCGGCAAGGAATAGCAACTAACAATGGAAATTTAGGGAGTGTCTATTTGAGTATGGGGCAGTATGAAAAGGCCATTTACTATTACAATAAAGGTCTAGCAATTAGCACTGAAATAAGAGATCAATCAGGAATAGCAAAGAACACTGGAAATTTAGGGAAATCTTATCATATGATGGGGCAGTATAGGAAAGCTTTAAAATTTTGTGAGAAAACATTTAATATTAGTTTAGAAATTGGTGATCGAAGTTTGGAGTGCATTTCTTTAGGAAACTTAGGGACCTCTTACTTGATACTGCATTTGTCTGTTGCTCGCGAAATGGAAGATTTGAGCAACTTACAAAACGCTGTGTCATTTCTTAAGAGATCTGTTGTGTGTGGTGATAAGATTTTATTCGACTTGGATGTTGACAAAAATAAGATATCATTCACTAGTGAATACTTTAAACGTTATGTGACTCTAATGTATTGTTTTCTTTTGTTAAAACGCATTGAAGCCGCATTGTTAGTTATTGATCTTGGAAAGGCCAAGGCACTGCATGCTTTTATTGAGAAACGAAAGAAATCAGAGATTGTTGATATGGGCAATTATACAGAATTGACTTGGCAAGCAGTTGAGTGTAAAAAGGAATGCGATCGAATAATTGAACTTAAAAAAGCTATGATTGACAGTTGTTCTACTGTCATATTTTACGCTTTTGATTCTAAAAGGTTTTTGAACGTTTGGGTTTTAAATGATGATGGTGATACCAAACGTATTCATTTTAAAGAGATTGATGGTACTTTATCGCCCCAAGTTTACATTTGCAAAAACCTAATCTCTTTTCTTAGCATTTTAAAATTGAAACTTAGCCGAAATTCTTCATTTTTTTATGAAGAAGATTCGCCTTCTGGTACTGGGAAAGTATTGGATGTTATCGACCTCTCCAAAACACTCTCTTTATTCAATTCTGAAAAACCTCTGGCTGGTGAAGCAAACTTAGACAATAACAACACGCAAAGGGCAAGGTTTGGTCCTTCTCAATCAAATAAGAAAAATCTTGAAAGAATAGTGCAGATTTACGATTTACCTTATGTTGACCTTCCTAAAATGAAGAACCTGGAGTACTTAGATATTGCCATGCTAAGGAATGAAAAAAGAATAGCTTTGTGCATATTGCGAAAATTGTTTGTATCACTTATCGATCCGATAAAAATGTTCATCAAGGGCTCCAAACTGATTATCGTTCCTGACAAATTTTTATTTTTTGTTCCATTTTCCACATTGTTGGATGAAAACGGTTCTTACCTGTCGAAAACCTATAGCATTCAAATTACACCCTCTTTGCATACACTATACTCCAGTATGTTAACCAAAGAGCATGCTAATTTAGGCCCTGCATTGTTTGTTGGTAATCCATCAGTAGGCACACTTAAGTTTGGAGAGCTTGAATATAATCAATCAGATCTCCGTCCATTGCCACATGCTGAGAATGAAATCAAATTTCTTGCGCGACGTTTTAATGCGAAACCTTTAATTGGGCGTAAGGCGATAAAAAGTCATGTTTTAGAACGTATTCGTAGCTCTAGCATTATTCACATTGCAGCACATGGCGACCAAAAGCGAGGAGAGATTTTTCTGGCACCAAACCCAGAGTGGAAAGAGCAAGGTTTACATATGCCAAATGAAGAATTTTATCTTCTGAGAGAAAGCGATATTATTGACATTGATATAAAAGCACGTTTAGTTGTTCTATCATGTTGTTATACAGGAAGAGGTAAACTTTCTTCAGAAGGAGTCGTTGGTCTTGCACGCGCATTTCTTGCAGCCGGTGCTCGCTCTGTTATCACTACACTTTGGCCTACCGACGACAAAGGGTCCGAATTGTTTATGAAAACTTTTTACGCCGGAATTTTAGGGGAAAGGTCGGTTTGCGACGCTTTACAAGAAACAATGAAAATATTTCAACGTCATCAAAATCGTTTCTGTCGTTCATATCATATTTGGGGACCTTATACTGTTTTTGGTGAAGATGTTAAATTCTCCGAAGAAAATATTAATAAGATAAAAGAAGAATCTCGAAAAAGGAAATAAAATGCTAGGATGTATGTTATCTCTTATAAACTAAGACGAAAAGGACAGAACTTTGATAATTTAGGATTTATAAAAAAACTGCTTATTTCTTGTCAATTTATTCTATTTTGATTACTTGCTCTATTGTACAGTATTTTTTGCCGAAGTTTTTTCATGTAGTATTTCGTTTTCAATTTCGTAGTAACAGAATCTATAATACCAGTTTTTGATATAAACTTTTCTAGTTGAAACAATTAGGTTAAATTATTGTTTCAGTTGTATTTTATATTTGTCGTTCAGACAGAAGTGTAGTCTGTAAATTGATGAATTGACACATATTGAACTATTATCTCTGAAGATGTTGTAATGTAAACAACGAAACGTTAAATTAAATATTACGTTTTTATGCCTTGTGTTTGCTGGCTTTTATCCGTGTTTTGTGTTGGGCACTTTTATTTATAATAAGATTACGCTTTCCTCCTGGTGAATTTCTTGCCGGTGTTCTAAAAGTATTTTGTTATTATTTTAATTGAGGGGTTTAAAGGAAAGAATATAGCATTAGTAATTTATATATTCAATCAATCAATCAATCAATCAATCAATCAATCAATCAACTTTATTTAAACACGGTAAATTCATCAGAATAAATGTTAATTACAGTAATTACAGATATAAAAATAAATTAATAAAAATTAAAAATAAAATCTCTGCTTTACATGAATGCCGTGTATCTAATCTAAATTAGGTAAATCTAAGTAAAAAACCCACGGCAACCAGTACGGAAATCATTAAGAGTTTTTGCTTGCCGTAGTTCAAGTGGTAGACTATTCCAAAGGACTGCACCGCTATAACTAAAACTATTTTTAAGAAAATTTGTACGAGGTAGCGGAATAGCTAGTTTGCCCTCGGTGTCTCTCAGTTGGTAACCAGTAACAGTGTTTCTATCCGCGAATATAGATCTAAGATAGTCAGGAGTAAGACCATTTACAGATTTATAGACCATAATAGCTTCTTGTATTTGACGTTGCACGTCCAACCGTTTCCAGCCCAGCCTTTCAAACAAAAGTTCGGCATTTGCGTCATAGCTGGAAAAGGTTAGAATTCGTGCAGCGCGATTTTGCAACTTTTGAAGCTTATTAGAAGAGGTCTTATTGCAATGTCCCCAAACCACACTACAATAATCAAAATGAGGCTGAACTAAGGCGTTAAAAATGCACTGCAGTGTAGGTTGTGGGACAAATGATCTACTCCGTTTTAAAGCTCCTATACCTGAAGCAATTTTCTTTGCCATCTTCTCGATGTGCATATTCCAAGTAAGATTTTCGTCGATATGCACACCAAGAGATTTAGTAGACGAAACTTGCTTTATAGGCTTTCCATCAATCAAAATGTTAGGAGATCTGTCAAATAAACCTGTACTTAACCTTTGCCGGGACCCAATTAACATAAATTCGGTTTTAGAGTTGTTAAGGGTCAACTTATTTGCAATGAGCCATTCATTGACTTTAGTAAGATCATAGTTCAACTTGTCATTAATGGTATCAATATTGTTGCTAGCAAAGGTTAAGTGAGTATCGTCCGCATACATTCGAGGCTCCGAATTGGAAAGGCAATTAGGTAGATCATTTATATAGATAATAAAGAGTAATGGCCCTAAGATCGTTCCCTGTGGAATACCACAGGTAAGCAGTTGATTGCCTGAGAGATAACCATTTACGAAGCATTTTTGACTACGATTATCTAAATATGATTTAAACCAGTCATATGTGGTGCCTCGCACACCATATTCATGTAATTTTGATAACAGAATATGATGATCAACGGTATCGAACGCTTTTTTAAGGTCGAGAAAAACTACTGCATTAACATTGCCATGGTCAATGTTGTAAGCCCAATTATTTGTGGCTTCAAGTAATGCAGTAACGGTAGAATGAAGCGATCGAAAACCAGATTGATGATCTGAAATTAAGCCATGTTCAATAAGATAATCATATAACTGATCGTAAATGATTCTCTCAAACACTTTAGCCACTACAGGAGTTATAGAAATGGGACGATAATTATTTAAATCAGAACGTTTACCCTGCTTAAAAAGTGGAATGACTTTAGAACGTTTCCACTCTTCTGGGAAAACACCCGATTCAATAGAATAATTAAAAATGGAGCAAAGAGAACTAGCAATTAGATCTGCGCTTATCCGAAGGAGTCTAGCAGAAATCTTATCTAAGCCTGTCGCTTTAGATTCACACAACTTTGACAAGAGCGAATGCACCTTAGAGACATTTGTATTTGTTAATTCAAAACGCTCACTAGTTCCCTTTATATAGTCAAGAGGGGATGGACCATTTTCATTAGGATTAATCGCATTAGCAAGTTTGGGTCCGATAGTGGAAAAGTGATTATTGAAGGCTTCAGACAGCTCCTGCGATTTGTAAATGGATCCACCGTTGTGTCTGATTTCCTTTATACAGGAATTATTTGTCTTTCTTGAAGTAAACTCATTTACAATTCGCCAGGTCCGACGTGAGTCACCTTCGTTATCATGTAGTGCTTTTTTATAGTACAGCCCTTTAGCCTGTTTAATTTCATTATTTATTGAATTGCGGCAATTCTTAAATCTTTGCCAATCGCTAGCATCATTAGAGCGAGATGCTTTTAGCTTAAGAATGTCTCTGTCATGCATTCGCTTCTTCAAAAGGGGAGTGATCCAGGGTGATTTAAATACACGGGAGCGCTTAGTTCGCAGAGGTGCATGTTTGTCGACACATCGAAAAAATAGAGTTTTCCAAGCGGCCCACTTAGCATTTGGATCATTATAAATATTGATACTATCCCAGTTTTGTAGGGAGATATCATTACGAAAGCTAACTGAGTCAAAATTCTTAAATTTCCGGTATGTTACAGTATTGTGGCCCTTACTAGATGATTCGATGGAAAGTTTCCGAAATGCATAAACGAGACTATGGTCGCTAATACTGGTGTGAGAGACACCGGAACAAACAACCCTATCAGGACAATTCGTGAAAATTACATCAATCAGAGTAGATGATGTATTAGTAATACGAGTTGGTTCTGATATTAGTTGATGCAAGCCATACACATCGGCAATACTGGATAACAAACTTGTGCTGCTGTCGAATTGGGCTGCAGCTAAATTACAATTAAAGTCACCCAACAGGTAAAACTCGACATTTTCAGCATCAAGTTTGCCAACCAGAGTTTCGAAACAAGAAAAAATGTCTATCGGTGAATCAGGAGGTCTGTACCAGGTGGTAATTACAAAAGGTTTTGATCTTGGCTTTCGAATCTCAATACACAGGTTTTCTAATTGCTCAACGCTTAAGTCAGAACGAACCGAATAATTTATATTAGAACGAACATAAAAGCAAACACCCCCTCCAAACCTGCCATTTAAATCCCGATCACGACGAACAATTTCATATCCTGTGATATAAACTTCATTATCCTTAACGGAATCATCTAGCCTTGTTTCGTTAATAGCAAGTACATCGATGGGATAGTCGTCAAGCAAAATTCTCAACTCGTCTATATGTTTTGGTAGACTAGTAATGTTTAATGAGGCTAATTTAAAACCGCGTTTAGACGGTAAAAATCTTAGTGATTCAGATTGGTTTTCAAATTGGCCGCTTTCTAGCTGAGTTAAAGGTTGTGCTGGTCAATTGTTATTTACTAACTTATTTACAAAATTTGTAAACATTATGCCAGTACCTTTTTCGCTTAGATGAAGTCCTCCCTTGTTAAGATCCGCCGTTGTAATATTATCATGACGAACAAGTTGCCAATCTCGTTGGTTACAGTATTTGCGAAGTCTCTGGTTAACTGCCTTTACCGCTTCATTTGCTGCTTCGTCCGATCTAGCAACAAGCTCTGATACAAGGACTTGAGCATTCGAGTTAGATTCGATTTCTATAGCTAAATCAGCTATTTTATCAGCAACTTCATGAGGTTGGCGTTTTCCCAGATCATTCGTTCCAACGTGTAGGACAATTTGTTGAGGATGTTTGTCCAGTGTAGGCTTTAAATAATGTGTCATTTCACTTGTTGTGGCTCCTGGAAACGACTTGACTACAACACGATGTCCTACTCGTTTACCAAGCTTCCATCCATGCACGTTTTTTATCATAGAGTCTCCGATAATTACTGTAGTTGTTGGGGATGGCCCATCAGAAGAATTTGGTAGTGATTGATTTTGGCCAATCGGGCTCTTTGCTTTTGAAGATTGTTTGTCTTTCTCTTTGCTTTGAGGTGCCACTATCTTTTCCTTTGGGACATGTCCTGAGCCATTAGCATTGTGTGCTGGATTTGACATTCCTTTTAGTTTCTTCGACCTACGTTTCTTGCCTGTGACTTGCTTAAAATTACTTTCGCTTTCATCTGGAATAATAACTGCTGTAGTTGTAGTTGACTGGGAAGTTGATGTCTTCAAATCATCCCTGAGTAGGCGAATAGCAGTGAGTAAATTCGCCTTTTCTTCCTCCAGGAGACTATTTTTTTGCGACAGCATTTTGTTTGCAGCCTTTAAACGATCAACCTCATCAGTAAGCGATAACAATTTCACCGGGCCCGAGAACGTAGCAACCTTGCTTCCTATTTCCACAACCCGATCTTTCAACTTGTCAAACTCAGCTCGAAGAGATTTACAGCCATCGCATTCGGCGTATAGCTCCGTAGAACTATGTGGCTTTCCCTGGTTAATTTCTTTACTGATGGCTAACTGAAGTCTTTCGATGAGTACTGATTTGTTACCACTCTTCTTTAAGTTACGTTTCTCCAATTCTGTTCTTAGTTCTTCAAGTTTCAGAGTAGATATCTCCTTATCGCCAAGATCAGGGCCATTGACAGAAGTCAAAGGTGGCAGAAGAAAGTCAGTCATGTTCTCAGATTCCTGAGTATCCACTATGAGTACTTCGCAATTTTCGGCCTGAAGAACAGCTGTTTCAGAATCTGGTTTCCCTGCCGTTGAATAGTGAGAACCCGAACTTGCCGACGATTTTATTGGATCGATGATTTCATCATCGGCATTATTTTGAATTCTAGAATCATCAAAATCTGGAGAGCCAGAAATATCATGACCGTCCGCCATGACTGTACTCAAGCCTTACTTAGACTAGACTTGATAGAAAGAGATTTTGGAAGGTTTTAGTAGCTCTAAGCCGATAATGATCGAAGTTTAATAACATTAGTAATTGCATTTAGCCTGGTAGAATAAGAATTTAATGGGAGCAATTTGGTCAGGTAGAAATGCAATTGAAGTTTGTTGTAAATCATAGTAGAACTGCTGTAAAATATCAAAAGAGTTCAAGTTATAGTAAAGGTAAACTTAAGTATAATAGTTGTAAAGGGGAGTGAGCCTGATACTAGCCCTACTTATAAGTTCTAAAATTTCAAGAGAGTTGAAGTTATAGTCAAAGTAACTTAAGTACTAGTCCTTTCCAGTAGTAAAAGTAAACTCAAGTATGATAGTTGTAAAGGGGTCTGATGCATACTACCTGAAAAAAAATTGTATAGGGACACCTCAGAAATGTGGTTGTAGCTTTGTCATTGCAAACTAGTAGTTTTTGTAGCGAGACTCGTAAGTTATTAAAATATTTTAGTTTAGAGCTTTATGCTATCTTTTTCAATTAGTTAACTTAACAATAGCTACATGTCATTCACACTGTAAAAATCATATTCAGAGGTTGGCTTTTTGTTAAAAATATTGGAATGGAATACTACTTAACCTTAACCTTAGCCATTTTAAAAATCTTATTAATCTTTTCTGGTTAATACCAGTTGAATTCTCTTTAGCACAAAGAAGATCTTCACAGGCCATCAATGGTTGATAAACTATATGTTCTTAACCCTTCACGGCCTTTTAAAAGAACTTTAGCAGTTATTTTTTCTGGGTAAACCAAGACGATTTTTTTCAAGGCAAGATATGGCCTAGGCTGTAAAGGGTTAACTTGATAAAATTTCAAAAAAATGTTTTCCTGATATTTTGTATACGATGCTATATACTTTTTATAAAGGTCATTAATAATTCATGACAAAAGCACAAACGAAATTCAAGAAAGTCCGTAGTTTTATAACTGATAAAAAAATCCCGATTTACATTAACTTTAGCCTTGATTTTCTCGGCTTAGACACAAAATTACTACGCCAATGAATTTACTAAATGGGTCGTTCATAAAGCTATTCAAAACATTCGCAGTATGTGTTTTGTGAGATCTAAATCACCTCGTGTTTTAAATCTGATAAGAAAACACTGCTGTTCATGTTTTAATATTACTTCATGAACTGAGATATCTGCGTCTAATGTTTTAAGCAATTGTACAATACAATGTTTCCATTTGAGTGATAAAGATAATTCGAGCTGTTTGTCTAGTCAAATCAAGACTGCTTAAACTTTGGAAATTATTCTTGCGATTCTGGAATCTTCTAGTGGTTACTTCACCAAAGATAAAACAAACTGTGTGGTACTTGAATACAGAGGAAGTCAAAGTAACACCATTGGTCCAGGAAGACAACGCTTATTTGAGACACTTGTGGTAATAATTAAATCTGTGCTTTCTGTTGCTTTGTTGACGCCTTCAAGGAAACCCAAATTGTTGTGTCGACGAGTTTCAAAACCTTTGCTGCGACAATAAATAAAATATGTAAAGAATATATCCTATTTTAAAGCTTGAACCGTGACAGTTATTCTTGATGATGAAGCTAAAGGTTGATCTGTTTGAAACTGAAGTTAAAGATTCCGCTTCCACAAGTTGGTGTTATGGTATCTGATTGGTTCCTCTGCTTACTTTGGTTTTCAGCCTTGCCAGTTGCTTTATTAATCTATATTATTAACATGCTAAATGGTTGGAACATTGACTGAAAATTTGAGCCCAATTCTTTGAATTATAACTTGTTATGAACTATTTTACTAGTCAAACCAAACGGCTTGAACATTACAAAATGTAGCTCTTTAATTTGGAATACCCCGAATACTGCCATTTTGTAAATTGACAACTGAATATCAACTACAACCATTAAACTCTGTTTTTTATGTTACCAAGCCCTGAAATGATCAACGAGGAATATATTTTCCAACATTCTTCATCTGCTTTGCATCTTCGGTTAATCATCATTGATTCATTGAATTAAACTAAGGATGAATATCTCAACAAACGTTATCTGGAACTATCTTAATTCTGACTGTCTACAGATTATCTCAAGAATGTTTAACCCATGGTCCTTCATATATCTGAACTTCACTAACATTAACCGCCAAACAACAACACTTTGAGAAATTCTATTTTGACGAAAGCTGTCCTTGAACCATTTTAAACTCTGACTGTCAACCTTCAGTTTACTCTATTTCAGATATTGGATTACTTACAGTTTTACTCTAAGCCTGCCGTTCGTCAGAAAACTGAATATGAAACATGAAAGAACGACAACGCTATATATATCAAGACTAAAGTCTGGTTAGCAAGGGGAATACATCGCCTCTATTTTTTCTCTGTCGAAAAAACTGGATTTAAACATAAAATAGCGACCACGATGTCAAGACTAAAGTTTGACTTGCAAGGAATACGTTGATTCCATTTATATGTTGTGTCAAATAAATTGAATATTAGACAAGTGAAGCTACCACATGGATGCACTGCCAAGATTAAAGTCTGGTTTACAAGTAGAACATTGGCATTATTTCTGCTCTCTCTGAAAACTGAATATTAAACATGAATGAACTGCCACACTAAAGTCTAGTTTGCAAGGAGAATACATCGTTTTTATTTATCCTCTGTCAAAAAACTGAATATTAAACATGAATCAAGCATCACAAAACTATAGTCTGGTTTGCAAAGTGACAGCATGGTTTTGGTTTATACTAGAGAAACAGCTCTCAACTCTTTAGCAAACCTAAATAAACGTCCAGCTTCATATTGCTTAAAGATTTAGTTGTGGATATCTTTTGCGGCCAAATTATTTCTTTTCCACAAAGTAAAATGCTTTTGTTTCAATTTGAGTGGATTTTATTGAGAATCAAAACTTTTACCCGTTATTTTTTTGCAAAAAGCCAACCTCTGAACAGACTGAATAATTAAACACAAACATTCTGTCAGTCACCCTAACAAAAATTGTACAACATAACAAGATTACAGATCTGTATAATCTTGTGCGTTTTTATGTATGTAGTTCTGACTATTATGTTTCTTTAATCGAAAATATACCAGAAAATGGCAGCTGTAATTTAACCATAATACTTCGTAAACTTAAAGCATCTCAAAAAACAAATAAACAATATTTACTATTAATTCTTTGAATGTTTACATGGTGACAAATTTTAACAGACGCGTAACGATTTGTGGTAACACAAGTCTATTATTTATTGCTTAACTTTTGATCTGGGGATTCAGACCTTTATCAGATGAAATCTATTAAAGTTTTAAAAAAATCCTACGATTTTACAGGAGAGTCAGCCATAGAATAGCACTTGGTTAGCTCTCTTCGATCAACAATCCTGATTCCATTATGTCATTTAATTAATTTTAGAATAAACGTATAAGCACGTAACTATGCCATTGTGTTCTTACGTCATTCTGGTTGTTTAGTTGTTTTGTTTACATGACGTGAGCCAACACGATGTTAGCATTTGCTCTGATGAAGGTCTGAGTCAACAGGTCGAAAGATCAGTAATAAATAAGAAACTTGGTAATTCTTGATTCTATTATAATGTTTATTATGTTAACATGGATTAAGTAAGCAAAAACGCGTTTTCCATCAAACTTTATTTTTTTTCAAGCCGTATTTTTCATTAATTCCCCGAAGAAGCAATGTTTATTACGCGAAAAAAAATATGGTTAAATTTACAAGTCGCCATCTTTTCTGGTGCAGTTAATAAGTGCGAGTTAATGTTATGTAATGCTGATGTTTGTATAGTTTAAATTAATCTTATGTAAGTAACTGTAGCTCAGAAATTTAATCTTTTATTATAACTTGAACTGAGAAAAACTGTGGATTTACATTAATACAATGAGGTTTAAATACATTGAGTTTCTTTTATATTATTAGATAGAGATAGTCTTGTATTAGTCTTGAACTTTTTTTAATGTTTCATAATAAATGTGCAAAATATAAACACTTAAAAAGTGTGACATTTGCTTCGCAATAAAATAAGTGGAAAAATATTTGTGTTGTGTGTTTGTGTGTTAACTCTTTTGTGTAACCACTGACCTGCAGTGTGTGTGGGGGTAAATCTAACCAATGTGCGACAATTACATCGGGACAATCGGAGCTCAGAATTTTTAGGCGTACGAGCTGTCAGTTTGAACGATGCGAACAAGTATTCTTTAATCCCGATCGTGTTTATATATTTTTCGTCGCCACATTTATATATTGTACGAATTCGAAGCTGGTCAAAGAGCAACACTATTTTCGAAGAAAGACAATATTGCTGATACAAATGGCAAGTATTTTTTTTAACATGACTTATAGTAAACTTGCAAGTGTGATCTACCACAGTTTTTTGTGCGTTATACAGAATGATTGAAGAGGTGACAAAAGGTTTTCAACTCGTTGGGCGATTTAACTTATCGAGTCAGGCGAACTAGCTCAGGCCAACACGTATAAACTGTAACTTTATGAATTAGGACCGTCTTCAAGTGACAAACATTACCGGAAGACAAACAATTCTCTTTGGAGGAAACTTACAAGTATATACTTCACAACCGGTAGCATCATTTATTTTTATTTTTAATGCAATCAAGTTTATAGCAGTATAGTATGAAGTATCTAAATAGCCATGGTCTGTCCCACGATATCATTTTAATATCAAGGGATTGACATTTCATCTCATTCGCTTATTTAATACATTAATTAACTGAGCTAGATCATAGTTAATATGAAATATACATGGTTTGGAAGTTCAACAAAAGCCATTGTTTTATGGTTTTCTTCAGGTTTATGGAAATTTGTGCACTTTCAGTTTCACGGTTATTGAACATATTGTGTTTTCTATATAATGAAGCAATCATCAATAGCAACGTTTGAGTTCAATCACTCAACCGTACTGTTTAAATATTAATAAACCTAAAACAAAGGATTTATGTACCTTTATGTACTGTATCTTTCAGCATGAGTCGTAGCTTGTTTGTTAACCGCTTTGAAGTTAGCCAGGTTTCCAAACCATGTGTATTTTCTGTTAACTATGGCTGAATTAATTGACGCTTCCCAAATTTGCTTCAATGTGTACAAACAATGTTGAATAATAATATTAAATAGTGAAAGCAAATTTTAGAGTGTCTTTTAGGGCCTGTTTACAAGGAGGTAGGGTTATCCTAGCACCCAGGTTACCCTAGCATCCTTATAAACACAACAAACAAATAAACAAGCAATGTACAAGAGCTAGGGTAACCAGGGTGCAAGGGTAACCCGGGTGCTAGAGTAACCCTACCCGCTTGTAAACAGGCCCTTAGGCTAATTTTGGCGCAGATACATGTACTCATAGCGTACCTTTTGTTACAATACTGTTAATCGTTGAAACTTTGAGAAACAAGTCCTTTTTTAAGGGGAGGGGCATTCATTAAAAAGGAGTCTTTTAAAGGATTTGGCGGAATGCCCCACAGAGAAAATTTGAAATTTAGAGTCTCGGAAATGCCATTTTCTGCATTCTGAAAGGTGATTTTTAGGAACACTGAATGTTATAAAATGTCATCAAAACTAGTTAAACTACAACACATTTCTGACTGCTTTGCTGTGTCAGAACTCGTCAGCATGCCAAACATATTAATGCTGCTGTTGCAGTACTGCCTAGTGGGTTAGGACTGTCCCATGAAAACGTTTATTAGGTACATTAATTTTAGTGAAAGAACAGTTAATATCATCAATAGAAATGCAGGACAAGATTGTTACTTATTTAAGCATTTTAATTTCAAATATTTCAAACAAAAAGTGGGGTGAGTTAATTATATAGCTATTCCTTCTTCAAAGTCCGAAATTTTCCTTTTATATTCTTATTACTTAATTCTTTGTTCATTTGTTTGTACTTCAGCAAAAAGGGACTTTCTCTGGGGTGAGGGGAGCAAAATCAATTCATAGGGGGCTCAAAGTTGGGAGGGGTGCTGGGAGGAGGGCCTTGTTTCCTTCAACTTGTCAACCTCGTACCCAGGTTCTTATCTCCGCTGCGCTGCGAAAAGATGCTGGTTGGGACAGGTCACGTGTTTTATTAGAAATATGACTAAGCTGAATCACGCAAAAGCAATGTTCCCCGAGCCTGGGCGGAGACCAGGAGCCTGGTGAGGGTGCTAATCTCGACACGCGTGGGGTCCATTTTACACGCGTGTAGAAAAGGTGAGGGAGACGAAATCTGGGATATATATATATATATATATATATATATATATATATATATATATATATATATATATATATACGTGTGGGTTTTGGTCTACGAAACGCAAAGAGTGCTCGATAACATATAGTTAGAGCAAATATAGATTTTTCGCTTACCTCAAAAGTCTGCTACAGGCTGTTTCATTTTTAGAAGATTCTTTTTTAGATGAAACAGCCTGTAGCAGACTTTTGAGGTAAGCGAAATATATATATATATATATATATATATATATATATATATATATATATACTTATATATATATATTTTATATATATATATATATATATATATATATATATATATATATATATATATATATATATATATTGATGCGCAACATTGCAATTTTGATTGGTGGATTTAATCACAAACCTGCAAACGCTTTATCACGATTCCCCGACCGGTTGTCCTAAAAAATCGTTTTAAATGCCGAACTTTGGTTAATGCGAAATTCTACACAAAGTTAGAGCCATTACCTTCAAATATAACGTCACATTTACGTGCTGTTCGATGTTTAAAACCAATATTTTTAGCAACCCGTCGGGGAATCGTGATAAAGCGTTTGCAAGTTGCTGATTGAATCCACCAATCAAAATTGCAATGTTGTGTTTCAAATATCAATATCGCAATATTGCAAGAGAACATTCGGTTTGACTATAAGACGCGACTTACATAGGACGTGGCTTATGTAAGACGCAAACTATTATAGTGCTAACCATTTATACAAACAACTTCACGTCTAACGTAAGACATGGCTTACGACGTAGCGTCTTACATAAGCCGCGTCCTATGTTTATAAAAAACTTGTAATGCCATGCGTACCCCCTACTGTGCCAACCCCTAGTAAGCGGACACCAGACCCAAAAATGTCGGCCCAAGGGTGTCCGCTAAATAAGGATTCGACTGTAGTTTAACACTACTCCTCTTTAAAAGTTTTTGTATGGATCCCATATCTTTACTTTTAAATAGAACCGAATGAAGACGTTATCTATCAATAGAATACAAATAGGCTTCTGGTAATAGACCACCGCCTTCTTGGTTTCATGGTTAATTCACCAAAACGTTGTTCTGTTTTGAGGAAGAAAAGAAAATTCTGCTTTATCGCAGAACGCGTACCGAACTAACCACGAGATCAGGGGGGGGGGGTGATTAAAAAGTTATCACCATCAATTTGGGTCCTTGGCATTTTAATAGAACGCGCACGTTTCATTAGACTACTATGATTAGATAGCTGGGATGACGGCGGTTTATTACAAGAAGCCTATTTCCATCTTCGGTTAAAACATAACGTCATCATCGGTTCTGATTGAGAGTATAAATATTGGATTCTGTCTTATCACCCCTTATGAAGACACTAGATTGAAGTGTTCAAACGTTGGGTCATGAACAGTAAGTAAATATGCTTATCAACTTAAATCTAGATACTTCAACTGAGAGAGGATTCAAGCATTGCGAGATTTGTTTTTGAGACAGCCCAAGTTTATTAGAAAATGGAAGGCTTCAAGACTTTCCGTACATGGCAGATAGATCAGCCGATCTACTTCATGGTAACAAAATACTAAAACAAATACTATCGGAGATTACCAGTAAATGTGATGAGAAAACTGCATACGAAGAAATGCAGAAGTACATGTACCGTCTTGTTCTTGAAGAATTGTTAAAGAAGTCTAGCATTGAAATTCTAGCAATATTAGCATTACTACTGTCGCAGAAATCTTTACTAGCTACAATGGAATATCTTGTACCCTATAGTGAAGCCATAAAAAAGATTGCAGCCACAAAAGATTGCAAATGACTGATTTTCCATTTTAGTGCCAATCGCTATGGATTTCTTGAAACATTCAATAAGTTCTTGGATTGATTCGTAGCAAACAAAAGACCCCCAAATCTCAATTGGTGACAGCTATTAAATGCCTTCCTCAAATTTGAAGAAAAAAGATTGCAAAATTAGCTTAAAAGCAAATTAGATGAATATACGCGCTACGAAACTGATGAAGAAGCATATTTACGTTCGAGTGATAACAGTAAAGCTATCCAGTATTACGAAAAAGCACTTGCAATCAGTGCAGAATTAGGATATCAATTCGGAATTAGTCAAGGGGCACTATAATTTGGCAAGTGTGTATCTCTGTATGGCGCAGTATACGAGAAATAGCAGCTAGTAATCAAAATTTGGGTGGTGCGTATTTTAAATTACAGAGATATGAGGAAAGCATTGATAATTTCGAAAAGACTCTATAGACATGTACACTAAAATGGAGAATGAGAATGGAATAGGAAACAGCAATAAAAAATTGGGCATTGTGTATTACAAGTTAAAGAAGTTTGAGGAAGGCATTTGTTATTGTAAGAAAAGTCTAGACATGTATACTAAACTAGGGAAGTGGGAGGAAATAGCGAGGAACAATAATAATTTGGGCGATGCTTATTACAACTTAGAGGAAAATGAAAACGCCATTGAATATTTTAAGAAGAGTCTAGACATGTACAATAAAATAGAGAATAAGAATGGAATAGCAAGCAGCAATTAAAAATTGGGCATTGTGTATTACAAGTTAAAGAAATTTGAGGAAGGCATTTGTTATTTTAAGAAAAGTCTAGACATGTACACTAAACTAGGGAAGTGGGAGAAATAGCGAGGAACAATAATAATTTGGGCGATGCTTATTACAACTTAGAGGAAAATGAAAACGCCATTGAATATTTTAAGAAGAGTCTAGACATGTACACTAAAATGGAGAATCAGGAAGGGATGACAAACAGCAGTGACTATATTTGGACATTGTGTATTACAAGCTAAAGAAATTTGAGGAAGGCATTTAATAGCTGTCACCAATTGAGATTTGGGGGTCTTTTGTTTGCTACGAATTAACCCAAGAACGCTATTGAATGTTTCAAGAAATCCATAGCGATTAGCACTAAAATGGAAAATCAGTCACGAATTGTTATTGGTGGCAATGCAAATTTGGGAACTGTCTATCGTTCAGTAGGAGAATATGAAAAGGCCATTACTTGTTCGGAAATAGCCCTAAGAATAAGCGTTAATGTGAATGATAAATCAATACAAGCGGTGTGTTGTAGAACTTTAGGAGAAGCGTATAGTGAGTTGGAACGATATAAGAAAGCCATTTTTTATTACGATAAGGCACTAGAAATTAGCACTGTAATAATATACATGACAAAATTACTGCATCCTGATTGGTCGAGAGGAGTGCAATTTCAATGTAATACAGTGCAGAAAAATGAAATACCGTGCAAATTTCAATGAGTATTAAGCATTCTGATTGGCTAACAAACAACCGGAAACTACCGGAAAGCCAATGAAATGCCTATGCGGAAAGCGGATTTTGAAGGTTGGTTTTTCCTTCACGAGAAAATCCAATATGGCGACCAAAACATAGAGTTGTCGGAGAACATTTCGATGAAATACAGAGTGAATTTTGCTTTAATATTGTCATAAAAGTTCCTGCAAGGAGACTAGAATAGGTTAGATGCTATGAGTGAAACGTTTTACATATCTGGTCAAAGCGAAGCAGTTTTCAACCATTAAAGCTTCGAGAAGTGGAGCAATGAGTGGTATGTAACTTCGTAGCTGGAAGAACATTTTGTCTAACATTTTCATGTATATTATTAATAAGTAATAGCATGGTTTTGAGTGCAATTTTGAAAAAACACGCACTCGTGAGTTTTTCGAAGACCTCAAATAGCACTCGTCCTTCGGACTCGTGCAGTTTTGATAGTCTTTAAAAAACTCACTTGCGCATGTTTTTTCCAAATTACACTCGAAACCATGCTATTACCTATACAAATAGGCGATCGATCGGAAATGGCACGCAGTTTTGCAAACCTCGGTGTTACATGTGTAACTTCTGAAAGATTTGATGAGGCCATAAAATATTTTTAAGAAGCACTGGTTATAAGAAATGACATAGGGAATCAGTATGAAATAGCAACGATTATTGGAAATATAGGAGAAGCTTATTTAGGCAAGCGCGACAGCCAGAGAAAGCTATTGACTGTTGCAAGAGAAGTTTAGGAATGAGCGATGAAATAGGAGACCGGTCAGGCATAGCAGTTAACAATGCACGTTTGGAAGCAATTCAATGCATGTTAGAAGCAATTCCGTACTTTCAGAAAGCTATTGAAATCAGTAGCCTGATTAGAAATCGAAGAAATGAGAGTGATTGTCTTGCAAGCCTTGGCAGATATTATTTGATGTACCCAGTTCAGTACTAGTTACGATCAGCACTCGAACTTTTGAAGCTATCTATCTCATATTTCAGAAAATCGATTCAGTGCTATGATAGCATTTTTTTAAATTTAATTGTCGACGAAAATCAAACGTCATTTACAAATCATTACGTCACGTGGTACGTCACTCTACAGTAAAGTGTTGCTTCACTTTGAAACGGCGTTTTAGTTGCTGATCTAGGCAAGGCCAAAACACTTCAAATTTCCATAGAGAAACGATCGAATGTGGCCGATTATATACGTAAGACCTGGCAAGCAATAGACAACGAAAAGGAAAAAGATCAAGTCAATGATATTGTACCGTGTTATACTACTCCTTTGATTACATGGGCCGTCTCAACGTTTGGGTTTTAAATTGCGATCATGGTCATATCAGTATCCCAACTGATACGCTATCGCGAAAAGATTGCATTCATACGAGTATTTCTAAATTGCTGGAAGTTGACGTTGAGAAGTTGCCACTTCTAGAATCCAATCCAAATAATAGAGTTTTTCGAAAAGAGACATCAGCTCGTTCTGAGATGAAGAAACAGGATCTTAAAAAAGTAGCTAAAAGTTATGATTTAGCTGTTGAAATTGAAAAGAAAAAAATCGGCGTCTAAGATTCTAGAAATTTTGAACATTGACCGGGCAAACGTCATCGAAGGTGGTGCTTGTTTCGAACATTTGCGAAATATTTTATGGCACTAATTAATACAATTCAAGAATTTATCAAAGGCACCAAACTTATCATTATTCCTGATGATTTCTTATTTTTCGCGCCCTTTTCATCGTCGTTGGACGAAAACGGTTTTTACTTATCGGAAAAGTATAGCATTCACTCTCTACTATATGCTGCTCAGTGCATCGGTCCGGCGTTGTTTGTTGGTAATCCTAAGGTAGGTGACGTAAGATTCGAAAGAGAGATACGTAATGTCCCTTCACTTCATAATGCTTCAGAAGAAGTCACTGTTCTTGCTTCGCATTTTGATGCGAGACCTTTAGTGGAATGCCAAGCGATCAAAAGTCGAGTTTTAGAACGCATTTCTGGTTCTAGCATTATCCACGTTGCGGCACATGGTAACAACTTGCGCGGGAAGATATTTCTTGCGCCAGATCCAGAATGGATAAAACAAGGCTTTGATTTGACGACTAAAATATTCTATCTTTTTCAGGAAAGAGACATCATTAGTATGGATATAAAAGCTCGGTTGGTTGTCTTATCTTGTTGTACCACAAGCAGAGGTAAAATTTCTTCAGAAGGAGTCATTGGCCTAGCTCGTTCATTCCTTGCGGCGCAGGTGCTCGCCTTGCCACACTGTGGCGAACTCATGACGAAAGCACAAAATTGTTCATGGAAAAATTCTATGACGAACTTCTGAAAGAAGTGTCGGTTTGCGAAGCTTTGAAAACAACAATGAATGTGTTCCAACGCCACGAAACGGGTTTCTATCGTTTGTTTTCAATTTGGGCTCCTTTTACCATCTTTGGCAAAGACGTAAGGTTCAGTCGAGAAGATATCGAGGAGATAAAAGGGAAATCTCGAGAAATTTCTTTGTGTAATTGAAAAATGTTTGGTTTGCATGCAGAAGTTGAGTTTTCGTTTAAATTATGCATGGTTTCATTTTTTGCCAGAATTAGGCAGAAATCGGAACATAAATTTTAGTAGCCACATCAGTGAGATGTGTAAAAAAGCTAGTAAAAAAGTGGGAGTACTTTGTCTTTTTCTATATAGCTACTCGTCTGGATGCTTAGTGTAGTTTTGTAATGCTTTTTGTAGTCAAGTATTAGCCAGTTTTTGCACTAGCCGTGTAAATTTAACGTAAAACTAAAGACTGCTGTTGCTTTTTGACGGTTATGTTTTTTGAACATATATTTCTATTCAGTTTTTGAGAGAATGTAACCTATTGCCAAGCTTAATATATATCAAATGAAAGATGGCAAGTTAGGAATAATTTCTTGAAAGTTATTAGAATTATGGTGTTGATACTATACTAGAAAAAACGACCAGCTTAATCTTAGTATCTTGATTTTAACGATAATTTAGTTTTCAGGCTGTCTGCAGTTTCTTTATATGAACATGAGCTGAACTGAACTTCGACCACCAATGAAATACACCCAGAATTACTGGGTGTAATAAATTAGCAATTTAATTTAGTATGCAAAATTATTCGGAGTAATTGCTGTCCCATGGGAGAAGTTCATTGTAATCGGCGGTCTCACTGGTCCCGTTGGCGGTATCGTTGAAGTTAGTTGATTATAACTGGCACAAAACTATGCATAATTACGTTTCCTGAGGAATGTTTAAGAAGAGCAATCAACCAATGATAATGCAGAGTCCACCAGCCGATGCCAGGGCCTTTTCCTGCCCTCCTAATTCCAAAAAGGCCCTGGGAACGAGGTTGGACGATGTTGTTTTTCGAAATTCCTACGCCAATAAACTGACTAAATGGGTCGTTTTTGAAGCTAGCTATTCATTTGATCATCATTTTATGCAGTGTTCTTAGAAATACAGTATCTCTATTTGGCCTTCTGAAAGTTTTATTTTCTTAAAAATCGTGATGAAAATTTAGTAAAAGGCTTGTTTTAGACGAATTTTTGCTCGTTAAGGTTGGTTACTCACGTTGGGCAGAATACGGTCAGCGGTCGCTACTATGAGAGAAAAGACATTTTCGCCTTCGTTTCTAAATCTGGTCCATTCTATCATACGACTGCCTCCTCCGCAGGCGTCTCTTCAGGATTTATTATATAAACGCATTTATACGCGCGCGCGAAAGACTAGAGGCACTGGAAACTAATGCAAGGAAAAGGGCGCAGGGGATTGTGGGAAGGAAAAAGAAAGGGGGAGAGCACTGACCTATATATATATAACTGGACCGCGGGTGTTGGCCAAAAATGTGTCCCCATTTTCACTTTCAAAATGGCGGCATTTATGGGTCCTTCTGCTAATGGTAGCGACCACTCACATGTACTTATCGTAGAAAAAAAGAATATTTTTGTGAACACAAAGCGATTTTCTTACTTTATTAATAAATCGTTCCTATGCGAGGGCTTCCCCGAGGTGAATAAAATCGTCTGGCGTTAGCCAAAATAAAATACTAAAGAGTAAAGACCAATAAATTCGGATAGGAAAGAGTTAATGCATGCAGGTTGGTCATTGTTAATTTCTTGTGGAACGACTCAATAGGCCTCTTGGATTATTTGTCTGACCAAATACTAGGAATATCGCCTCCCATGTAAATAGCGCCTAAGAAGAACTTGGTACGCCTCGCTTCTTTACGATTTTGTCGTGATCTTCAGCGATTCTTTAAGAGCTGGCGACTTCATAAATCGAAATGTTTGTATATTTCCATGACCATGTGTATTGACAGTCTTGTTTATTTTATTGCCAAGTGTTCGTGCGGTTACCGCCGGCCGGCGCGTCTTTTTAATTCAGACTGCTAGAAAGCTACAACAGTAATAGTCTAGGATTATTATTATTGTAGTTCAGAACTACAATAAGACTCTTATCATGAAAACATCCCGAGCCGCTCAGGCTCAGCAACAAACATAAATAAAACACGAACTAGTATCGGTCACACAACACGTATCGGTCAGCGATCTTCACCATTAGCAAAAGGACCCATAAATGCCGCCATTTTGAAAGTGAAAATGGGGACACTTTTCCTAACTCAAAGGTAATAGGAGCACGCAGTCCAGTTATATATATATATAGGTCAGTGGGGGAGAGACGCCTGCGAGATCTTGTGTCGATTTCTTGGCAATCTAGGCGATTTCTAGGCAGCTCAAATTTAACGCTTCTAAGCCTGCAATTTATCCGCCAAAGATGGCGACCATGGAGAAAGACGATTCGTTGGATTTAATAGAAGACCTGGAAGAATCGTCTGATGAGTTAACTCTGTCGGGTAAGTGCATCATTAAAGCCTTCATTGTATTCTATTATCGCCATCTTGAAACATAATCTGACAGACGTCTCCTCTTCCTTCCACTTCCCTCCTTCCTTTGCGCGCTCATTCGGATGCTGAGACTCGCGCGAGGCAGATCATACGACGTTCGCTGATTAGCTTCTTCCGTTGATGGTATCATTTTTGGACGTTATATTGAAACTATTTCTCTAAAAACTTGATTTTAATTAAAGGTAAGCTACATAGAAAATAATTTATAAAGGGGGTCGAATTTATTACGATGAAAATCGAAAACGTGGCGAGTCTGGACCTATTTGGTGATTTACGCAGTTAGATTTATGTGTGGGTGGTACGTTAACTCATAATATTACTTTAACTAGATCTCATATATGCAAAACTATCGCTTAATAGGAAACACAGTGGAACATAGGACTATAAACCAGCAACCTTGGCTCAGTGGTTTAAGAGCGTCTAACTATAGTCATTAGAAAGTAACAGGTTCGATCCCTGTCTGGGGCTCAGGAACATTTTCTGAATATTTGAGTTTGACGAACGTCTACCAAACGTCTGTTATATTAAACCAAGCTCGGAAACGTACCACGTACACTACATGCGTGTATGTACGTACGACTCATCATATCACTTGAACTGCGTCTTATATGTGCAAACGCTTAGCACTTAGGAAGCACGCCAACTATGAGTTTGCAACCTTGACTCTCCATATGAGCCTCAGTAGTTCAATGGTAAGAGTGTGTTGATATGAGAAGGTTGCAGGTTCCATCTTTGTCTAGAGTGTTAATATAAAGCATACTTTCACTTCTCAAACTTAATACTTTGTTTTAAACGAGATTTGTGTCAAATCTCTATGAAACAAGACGCCTGATCAAGCGTTAACACCGCCTACTGAGTTCTCTGCGTATAACAATAGAATTGTAGGAAGACTAGAGCCTGATTAAGCTACATGGTCACACACAACTACTGATTCTTCCGCAGCTGATTTAAAATGCATCTGATATCCTGATCTAAACTTGATCCAAAAGTGCGAGTGTAATGTTGAACGTCATATGATTGGTATTATATATTTAAATAACGTCAGATATATGATACGTATGTTAACGGCGCCAGAAAGATTATTTTGTAATTTATTTCTCAGTGAATGGCGCTGTATCGTGTTCACTCCTTTTGAAGTAGTCAATAATCGTGCGGACCAAATGATTTAAAAGCAGCTACTTACAAGAATCTATAATTTAATATAAAATGAATCACTGGATACATGTTAAGGTCAATCACGTTAACCAAAACAATATTGTTTCTCTTCTCAATCGTTTATTGGTTTCCCACACAATTTCTTTTCTTTAGACTACATTGACTTGTTGCAGTCGTTAAGATCTAACGCTAACATTTCAAGCGAATGATATTGATGGATATAGACTATCAACAAAATCGAATGATTTAGATCACAGACATATAGCTTTATTATCGTCATTCGATCCTGTGTTGTTATTGCATCTGGTTAATTAAAGCCATAAGGTAATATTTATCAATTATTGGACGAGTCGGAGCAAAATATCATGATTTGTCAGTGGCGAGCTACTAGTTATTTGCCGATGCCGAAGGCAGAGGCAAATAACTAGTAGCGAGACACTGACAAATCATGATATTTTGCGATAGACGAGTTCAATAATTGATTTATCATTCATAAAATAGTTAAAAATTTGAAATGCCTGAAGTAAGAGATCGCCACTCTTCTCTCTGTCTTCGGCATACTAAAATCTTCGTAAAACTTACTTTTTGTTGGCACGAGTCTTGCTTTTTATCTCACTAAAACTTCCTTTTCACTATTTCTTTTCTGAAGTACATTGTCGTTAAGGGTGCTTCCAAATACTCTCGATTATTTCCTGGGATAGCTGAAGAACTAGCCGCCATGTTTACGAAAATTATTTGCCGTCAGCAGCGTTATCGCTAGTGCGCATGCTCATAAAATTATTTGCAGCAGAAAATTATTTGCACTCAGTTATTTGCAGGTAAATTAACCAATCAGAATGCGGGATAGAAACGAAATGAATGATAATTCAATTTATTATACGGCAGCAGCGCTGAGAGGTCCGAATACGGAAATCCTGTAATTTGATTGGTTCATAAGCGGTATCCGCCCGCTCAGAGCGGAAGCTGCCGTTCGGGACCGTAAGTTAATTTTATAAACAAAATGGCAGTCATGTCAGTATATCGGCAACAAGATGGATTACAATTTCAGAACTACTCATTGTTGAAATATATCGTGCAGGTATATTGTTAGAAATTTTATAAGCTTTCATTTGATGTATAGTTCGAGTTCCCACGTTTTGTGAACGTTTTTAAAATGTCCAAAACGTTCGTAACATTGTTCGTAATAATATAACATTTACTTGTCACAAGTATTAGAATTTCAGATGATTTTTTATTCAACAACTTAACGTACGATCTTGAGCAATATGTCAAACAAAAGCAATTGAAAAATACTATTTGGGGTAGAAAGTTCAGCATTCTAACTCAACGGAAAGTACTTTAAAAATGGGAAAATGCCTGCCATTTAGTACAGACCTCACGCTCGGTCAATAAGTGGTTAAGCTTAGACGAAATAGCGCTACTGACCATGCAGTTTAATGTAAGATATGCGCCACGCCGCTGTATACCAACGTTTATCTCAGGTCCGTGAAAAGTGAAAACCGAACACTTAAGTGGGACGGGAGTTCATTACGCAAAGTTGACTTAATCGGATACGCACACAAATTACAAATAGGCGAAATAGGTAAGAATCCGTGGCAGTTAATCATCGACACTATAGACCCTTTCAATAAGTATACAATACGTAATTTTCACCCTGTGACGTTAATTTCTTTTCAATTTTTCTTTTGAGTTCTTTTCAATTTCGTTTATTGTCTTAGCTTTTGTATATTTTCAATAGCACTGCTTCGTGTTTTATGCTGGGCTCTTATATTCATCGATAGATTCCGCTTTCTGCCTGGTCAGTCTATAGCAAATATTCTGAAGAATTGAAAAGGCTGAAAATGACGCGCTCTTCACTTATTAATTAACACTCTGAGGACTGGACCTCTGCTGAATAAAATCGTCTGGCGTTAGCCAGAATAAAGTACTAAAAACTCGTCTTCAGGCTTCAAAGTGTTAAAGAGATAGGTTTTAACAGTTTGAGGCCTTCACCTCTTCCTGTGCTGAATAAAATCTTCAGACGTTAGCAAGAATAAGATACGAAAGACTCGTCTTCAGGTTTCAAAGTGTTAAAGAGATAGGTTTTAACAGTTTGAGGCCTTCACCTCTTCCTGTGCTGAATAAAATCTTCTGGCGTTAGCAAGAATAAGATACGAAAGACTCGTCTTCAGGCTTCAAAGTGTTAAAGAGATAGGTTTTAACAGTTTGAGGCCTTCACCTCTTCCTGTGCTGAATAAAATCTTCTGGCGTTAGCCAGAATAAGATACGAAAGACTCGTCTTCAGGCTTCAAAGTGTTAAAAGGGTCTATAATAGAGAGGTGAAGGCGCGCAAGCAAAAGTGGGAGTGGGCCCAGATCAGAGGCGCGTGCCGTGGACGATGAAAAGACGGAAATGAGAAAAGGAGAAGATATTCTCAGCGTTAACTTCTACGACATAATGGTATGTTTTCTATGTTTATAACAGTTTGTCTTTTGAGATCCGTGATAAACGTTTTCTGGTATAACGTTTGTTTATTTGCGTAAACCAGAAAATTCTGTTCTTGAGTTACAATAAAGGCACCACACAACTAAGCACTAATCCTAGGTATGCCATTAGTCATTTTGACCATTCACGCATTTAAGTTACTCTGATATTGCGGAGTTTGGGTGCCATGTTGACATAATCTATCAGAGGCTCATTTCCTTTCCCTCTTCCCATCATTCCTTGCGACGCCTTCCTCTCTGAGCCTCTGCAGGAGAGAGTATAGTCATTGACAAGTACCTACGCGGAGAAACTACACAACAAAATGTTACTGACATGCAGGTTTTTACTGTGTGATTGAATCGTGCTTTGAATTTGAATTTATTAAATTTGCCACTTAACGTGTGGCAGGAGAGAGGAACAGAACTTTCATCCCAATTGACACCAAACTCCTATGTGTAGACAACTAAGACCTAGGTGTTGATTTTCCGGAGGGAGGAAAACCGAAGAACCCGGCGAAAAACCCTCGGAGCACAGAAGAGACCAACTAAACTCTACTCACATAAGTCCCAAGCTGGTGGAGTACGGAGTTATATTCCCAAACGGTCACCCATCCAAGTACTAACCCCGTCCGACCGGACTTAACTATTGGTGAGAGGCAGCGCCCTAACAGCACACGCCACCCATTCAACGCTTTTGTTTATTATTAGTATCAATAACTAGTGAACTATTACAAATCTAGCATTCTGATTGGCTGAGCTGCTTATAGACCACTATAGTAGTGTTATCCAATGACATACCTTATAACTGGAATATTCCTCACCTGACCGGTCAGAAGCCAAGATACATTCACGCCGCAAGCAAAACCTAGAAAGGCTAACAAAGTCAAGCTAACATGGTGTCTGCATTTTTATGTGAGTGAGGAAAATATTGGCACTAAAGTAATGGAAAATTATTCAGTTTGACATTTTCAAATGAGGAAATGAATTCGCTTATCCCTTTCGAGTATATCTACACCAAATTTGAAGCAAAGTAATTACAACGTCATTTTTTGTGAGCGATTGTTTGCCATATGCTATCGAATTACTCTACATTTTGTATGGGGAGCCTTCTACAAACAAAAAGATAAAACTATTTGAAAATTCTTAATAATGTTTGATAAGACTTCTTTACATTAAAGAAACGTTGTTTATAGTTGATACTAAAAGGATTAGACCATTCATTTTCTACGAACAGAAAGTCAAGTCAGTTTCGCCTCGTTGACTATCAGCTCAAAGAAAACTCAGGCTCCTCTAACTGTTAATTATACATTTGTTCGTGCAGTTATAAGTATTTTGAGCATATTCATAGTCATGATCGACATTTGCCAGCCACGTCACTTATCAATTACTAAGTCAAAAATTTACTTGGTAGAAACAAGAAACTTCGTAGAGCCAAATTTTGTATCTATTTACGGTGGGTTGGCATGCTGTTAGTTGGCGAAGCAGCATCGAACCTGTTTTGTATCGACGGACAAATCACTCCAAAAAAATCTCGTACACCTTTAAGAATCCGGAAAAAAAATCTCAAAATATCCGGAAAAATCAAAAAAATTCGAAAAAGAACTCAGAAAGCTAAGATATTAAAAAAAAATCTTATAAAAATCCAAAGGGATTTTGAAAATTCAAAAAATCTCGTGCTCCTTTTTGGGAGCAGTTCGCCCGTTGTTTTGTATTGTGAATTCATTAACATGGTGAGAAGATAAGGCAGTTTTGTAAGGTATTGGGCAACTGGTTGATATGCAGTATCAGCTGTGTCAATGATGGATCAAAACATTAATAGATTGTGAAAGTCTTTGTATCAATTTTGTTTTTTCTCTTCTTTTTCAGTCTTCTGTCTCGATGTATACATGGTTTGACCTCAGTACATGATGTTCACCAATAATCTGTTTTACAATGACTTTAAATGGCTGACATAATGGTAATTTGGTTTAAAGTTCCTATGAAACGAAAATTAAGTTTGTCTTATTTAAGAAAACACTTAAAATGACAGGGTGACATTTTTTTTGCAGTTTTTCATTTCCTTCCTTTGTTGTTGAGATATTTCAGTTTGTTTAATATACAAAATATACAACTTGACGTCACATGCGCATAATGAGTTTTTTGAGGATGTTATACATATATTTGCTATTATTAAACCAAATTAACTCAAAGGAAGCGTTTTTCTTCCAAAAAAGCAAACATGATTTTCAAGTGATTATATTTGATAATAGCGAAGATACATAACCTTGTCCAATAAGTCATTATGCACATGTGATTTCAAGATGTTTAAATTTCATATCAAACAAACTCATAAAATATCTCAAGAACGAAGCAAGGAATTGAAAAACTTCAAAAGATGTTACTTTGTCATCTTAAGTGTTCTTTCAAATAGGATAGACTTAATATTTGTTTTAAAGACACTTTATTAATTACCTTTCAATTCTTTCAAAAAAAATTTCAATTCATTTTATATCTGAGTTGATTGATATTCTTATATAAATACCTGATCATTTCCCTTTTTTCACAGAAAATTTAATACATTTTTATTATTATTTTGAAAATCTAGAAAGTTTAGACCGATTCTAACAAATGGCATCAGCTCAAGAAACAAATGGTTCTCAGGAATTTCGAGATGGACTAGTAAGTAACTATTAAGAGCAGATTTGTTTCTATATCACGTATTTCCGATGAAAAGCTTAAAACTCTAGAACTTTTTGGCATACCACCCAAAAGCTCTTTATTTTAGCATTTTTACACATAATTATGAGGGTAGGTATGCTACAAAAAATGCTGAATCCGTCATATTTATATTGATCAATGCAAAATTTGCTTGTGTTCAAATAACATTTTCTTTTCGGCATATTACTCAAAATTTATTTCTTTTAGCTATAGCATTATTGTGTAGCTCATACAGCCAGCAAACTTTCTAAGTACATGTATGTGGGGGTAGAGACATATTAAAAGATAAAAAATATTCTATAATTGCATGTATTGCTCGCGTGAAAACAAACACATGGCGGTGGCAGAATCACGAAACACGAATTTGAAAAGAAAAAACTCTTTAAAAGAAAATTTAGAAATGAATTTCATCGTCACTTTGGTACATATTTATCACACGTTCACGTTTATTTTAGTATTGAAACGTTGCTGACATTCTAAAACTTTAATTTTCTGCACTGTCGCTTTGTTGTTTTTAAAAACGAACTAGTTCTTTGTTGTTAGAAGATGCACATCCTTTCAGTTTGCTGTATAATAAAACACTCGGTTATGATATCAAGTGTTATCGGTGCGTGATATCAAGAATTATTAAGGTCTCGGTTTGTTTATCTGCCTCAGCCTTTGGCTTTGGCAGATAATACAAACCTCGACCTTGAATGATACTTCGTGATATCTTCCTCAACCTCTTCCAATAATTGATCATTATCATATGGCTAGCAGTACCTGTACTGCAGTAGTTCTATTGAAAGTGGTTTAGGATCGTTCGTCGCCTCCGGCTTCATTCTAGTGACGAGTGACGGCAACAAATATAAAATATCCGACAAATGTCGTAAATCAACGTAGTTTTTTTAAATATATCACAAATAGATGTTTATTCAATACTTTAAATACGTAGTTTCCTACTGCACGAATTATAGTAGGAAAGTATATTCATTACGTCAAATAGCAAGTATTCCCGTGAGAAAGTGTTATTCAAAAAAATATATCACGGTCAGTAAGTCCGCAGCTCAAACTTGAGCATGGAACAAATCAACGCTTTACATATCTTTCCAAATATACAATTGCTGAGCGGGCAGCAAACTGGCATCTTGGTCCCGCCGAAATTTCCTGGCCACCTCGGTGGAAGGTTTTTTCTGGCCTCCCTGATACCAGCTATGGCGCTGGAGTGGCGCGTTGAACGGGAAGAAGTGGGATTAAGACTAATGTATCGTGAATTTTCACCAATCCTGATTAATCAAAAAGAACAATCATACTACTCTACTTACATTAACAAACCGTTGTAAATACGAATAAGAAGTTATCGATGAGTTACAATAAAGAGCTGTCGTCTACGACACTGGAACACAGAAGTTTTGTTTGTTTGCGTCAACTAGAAATGAATTCTCATTTACCTCTTGAATATACCTTTACTAACTTGAAACAATCTTCTACGTTAAGAACCGAATCAACCGCTCCACCCAGAATGGGCTAAGTTCAAATTACTCACGTCACCGAATGCTGGAAGAATCTTGGAGTATTTTGCAATCATGTGACCAGCTTTTGCCAGGTCTTCTCTCGCCATTTTGAAAGCAGAGAAGACCCTGGGAACGAGGTTGGTTAACTCGCGTGAGATGCAACAAAAATGCCCTGTTTTAAGTATCTAAAAATTGTATATTCTCACCAATAGACGGCCGGCCAACCTCGATAAAAGTGTCTCAAAAACAACGTTGATGGCATTTTTTGTTACAAGCAGGTAACCATGCCAGATAGTATCGGATAGCGTATATTTTGAAGGTGAGGGGAGTTACCAGTCGTAATTTGAGTATATACTAAAATTTGGGGTTTTTTAAAGACACACTGGGATGAATGGAGTGATGCAAACTATATACGTAGGTGTTTTATTTTGAAAGACTCGCTTCAGAGCGTTATCCAATCAGCGTGCCTCTAGGTCTGGTCAACCTAATTCGCATAACTCACAATCGTAAACAAACAAGAAATATGGCGTGAAAACACCTAAATATAACACTTCGAAGAAAAGCCACAACAACGTAAGCTTGCTAAGAATCAGAAATTTATTTGATCTGGTAGATACAGAGAAGTCTCATATTCGCAATGTACTTCGTTTTATTATGGTAATTTGCCGATACCGCCATGTACTTAATGTTAAAGCTGAGCTTTAATACTATGCAGTACAGTGTTGCTCATGATATATTCAGCACTTTAACTCACCGGCTCAACAGTGCTATCTTGTGATACACGAATGGTAACCGGCCTAGTCATTTTGATTAATGCCTAAGCTACATTTCTATGGTGGTTACCTGTTTGTAACAAAAAGTTGGCTGCTTGTTGTGGCTGTTCTTCGAAGTGTTATATATAGGTGAATTTGCGCCATGTTTCTTGTTTGTTTGTTTGTTTGTTTGTTTGTTTGTTTGTTTGTTTGTTTGTTTGTTTGTTTGTTTGTTTGTTTGTTTGTTTGTTTGTTTGTTTGTTTGTTTGTTTGTTTGTTTGTTTGTTTGTTTGTTTGTTTGTTTGTTTGTTTGTTTGTTTGT